>APFE031717511.1:25720-37449 GCA_000404065.3 Pinus taeda | reverse complement strand
AAAAATCAAGCTAGTAGTCTCGGTTTTGAGATCGAGTGGGAAATCTCTGTGTATATGTGTTTTATGTGTTATGCTCTCGCATTTTTATTTTTCCTGTGATTTAGAATTCGTATGCAGGTAATTTCTGTACGGGGTTAAAACCTACAAGAAGAAGAAGGTTGCTACATCTATTCAGAAATATTTGGGGTTGGACTCACGAGACAAAACAACCATTGCAGCCACAGGTATAAAAGTTAAAAATTCTGAAGCATCTACTAGTAATTCTACACAATCTACTAATGATGAAGAAAATGAGAGAAAAAGACAAGTAAATTTAATTTATGAAGCAATTGTAAAGAATTTGGGATTACTGACTACACCTCACAAGAAACCATACCCATTAGGTTAGTTAAGTGATAAATCACAACTACAAGTGACTAGACAATGTAAACTTAAGTTTTCTTTTGGGTCAACATTTGTAGATGAGGTTGAGTTAGATATAGTTCCTTTTGACATATGTGGAATTGTTTTAGGAATTCCCTACTTGTATGATAGAAAAACTATTTTCTATAGCGCTGAGAAAAGGTATCTCCTCATTAATGATGGAATCGAATATATTGTAAGAGATCATAGCTCAAGAATAATTATACTCTCATAAACTCAAGGTAGATGAAACAAATTGTAAATTAATGCAAACAATTTTTACTGATGGTTGTAAACGAAAAGAAACCTGATAAAAACAATGTATTTGAGGGTTGTGATGCTAAACAACATGCTGATTTAGAAAAAGTTGTTTCAAAATATGATATCTTGTTTCAAGAACCTAAAGGTCTACCACCCAAAAAGGAAATAGTGCATGATATTAATTGCAAGATGTTCCATTACCTAAAATCAGAATGTAAAGGTTGTCTGCTTTAGAGAATGCAGAAATCAAGAAGTAGGTGTAGGAGTTGCTTGAGAAGGGGTTCATCGGACCTAGCACATCATCATGTGGGTCTCCAATCATTTTGGTGAGAAATAAAGATGCCTCGTGGTGAATGTGCATTAATTACCAAGCACTGAATAAGATAACAATAAAAAATCACTATCCCCTTCCTCACATAGAAGATCTAATAGATCGGTTAAAGGAAGTTGTTTATTTTTCCAAGTTATACTTGCGTAATGGATATCATCAAGTTAGAGTTGCAGAACAAGATGCATGGAAGACTGCTATCAAAACAAAGCAAGGATTATATGAGTGTATGGTTATGCCTTTTGGCTTAACTAATGCTACTGCTACTTTCATGAGAATAATGAATGATGTACTCAGAACTTTTCTTGATGATTTTGTTACTATATATCTCGATGACATTCTAATATTTAGTAAAACATGGGAAGAACATTTAAAGCATGTTAAGCAGACACTAGATGTTTTGAAAAGAGAAAAAAATTTATGTTAAACTCTAAAAATGTGAATTTGGCAAAAAATATTTGAATTATATGGGAGATACAGTAGGGGGTGGTGAATTGAAGATAGATCCCTCTAAGGTGGTAGTCATTGTAAACTGGCCTAAAGCCAAATCTGCTATAGAAGTTAGAAGCTTCTTAGGAGCAGCACAATATTGGAGAAAGTTCATTTCTAAATTTTCCTTAATTGTAGCTCCCTTACATGCTTTAATAGGATTGAACAAGGTGTTTCAGTGGGGAGGAAAATAGCAAAAAGCCTTCAACACCTTGAAAGAAAAGATTAGTACAGCACCAGTACTAGCATTGCCCAATCTTCAAAGACCATTTGAGATCCAAACAGATGCTAGTGACTATGCCATGGGAGCAGTGTTAATCCATCACGGTAAACCCATATGTTATCATTCTACGACATTTAATTTTGCAGTAGTTAACTATCCCACGTATGATAAAGGATTTTATGCATTAGTACAGAGTGTGAAAAAGTGGATACATTACTTAATGGGCAAAGAGACAGTTATACATACTAATCAACAACCATTTCAATATCTACACTCCCAAACTAAGTTGCAACAATCAAGACAATATAGATGGATGGGTTTTCTACAACAATTTCATTTAGTCATCGAATATAAAGAGGGCATACACAATGAAGTTGTAGATATGTTATCCAAATGAATTATAAATGCATATACTATACTTAAACATAACTCAGTATTACATGAGAGCTACATTGAACAATATGCTCAAGATGTAGATTTTAAAGATATATATGCAACTTTAAGTGAAGGCAAATGAATAGAAGAATTGGATTATCAAATTAAGGACCAACTCTTGTATCATTATGGGAAGCTATACATTCCACAAACTAAAAGAGTAAAGATAATTCGAGAAGCACACACTTCTTTAATATCAGGTCACTTTGGGGTAAGTAAAACGGTTGGACAGCTGCAAAGGTTTTGTTATTTTCCAAAAATGAATGAGACAGTTTCTAGATATGTAAGAGGGTGTACATTGTGTGCTAAAAGCAAGCCAAACAATAGAAAACTAGGCTTGTACACTCCACTACTAGTTCCTTCTCATCCTTGGGAAAGTATTTCCATGGACTTTGTTGGAGGACTGCCTAAATCTAGGAAAGCTCATGACTATTTATATGTTGTTGTGGATAGGTTCAGTAAAATGTGTATTTTGATACCTTGTAATAAATAGATTACAGCTGAACAAACTGTAAAGTTGTTCTTTCAGCATGTATGGGTTCATTTTGGATTACCCACTTCCTTTGTATTTGATCGAGACACCCTATTTTTTGGGAAGTTTGGTCGAGTCTATGGGAACCGATGAACACCAAACTGAAGAAAAGCACAGTATTTCATCCACAAACAGATGGCCAGATAGAAGTGGTCAATAGGATAGTGATCCAGTTTCTCAGAGGCTATTGCAGCAAGCATCCGAAAATTTGGGATGAACATTTGTGTTACGTGCAGCATGCTTACAACCGAGCAAAACATTCTTCTACACAGAGATCTCCTTTTGAGACCTGTTTTGGTTTCACAACAATGTATCCCTTGGATTTTGTCTTTGGTAAAGACATAGAAGTTGATGGACACAGTGATGTGGACAAGGCAACCAAGTTCATTAAACAAATCCAAGTGATTCACCAGGCAGTACAAGAATAGCTGGAAAAGAGTTGATCCAAATACAAGGTAAGCCATGATAAGCATTGAATGGAGCATAGTTTCCAAGTTGGTGGTCAAGTCTGGTTGTATAGTAGCAAAGACAAAATGCAAGGTTAAGGTAAAAATCTAAAGCCAATAAGGTATGGACCTTTCAAGATACTTGAGAAAATTGGTGAGAATGATTTTCGCCTTGATTTACCAGCTTACATGCACATCTACTAACTCGTTAATGCAGACAACTTGAGACTATTTGAACCTTCATTAATCGAAGATCCCAAAGAGCAGAATCAATTGCCTTCTATTGATGATTAGTTACCTGAATATATTAATGAATTGCAAGAAGACATAGTTCTGGACAGGAAGGTGAGGATGACGTGCAATGGAGATGTTGAGTACCTCAGTATTGGACTCAAGGGTTCAAAACGAAGCAGTGCAAAATTCATAGATATTGGACAAGTGAGACAGTTGTACCCTTACTTAGTCGATGCTTGAAAACCAAATTTTGGTGGTCAAAAAGCTTTTTCAGTGGGAATGCCATGATCCAAATTGGATCCTTAAACACTCTTAAATTTCCCCGAACTCTGTAAAGCTCATACTGAAGTTTCAAAATATTATGGATGTTGAATCTTATCAAAAATTCCCTATGAACAATGACAATTTATGGTGAGCACAGAACAATGGGGACCCTTGGTCTAGCACACAGACCGTTGGCCCATGGTGATCGCGCACTGGAACAAATTCAAAAACGGGAGGTCAAATCCAAAAACAAAGGCAGTTTCTGATAAAGTTCTAATTGCATATCGCAAGGCATCCCCACTTCCATTGTATCTGATCGAGGCACCCTATTTGTTGGAAAGTTTTGGTAGAGTCTATGGGAACTAATGGACACCGAATTGAAGAAAAACATCATCTTTCATCCACAAACAGATGGCCAGACAGAAGTGGTCAATAGGACATTGATCCAATTGCTTAGAGGCTATTGCAGTAAGCATCCCAAAATTTGGGATGAAAATTTGTGTTATGTGCAACATGCTTACAACCGAGCAAAACATTCTTCTACATAGGGATCTCCTTTTGAGACCTGTTTTGGTTTCACAACAATGTCTCCCTTGGATTTTGTCTTTGGTAAAGACATCAAAGTTGATGGACACAGTGATGTGGACAAGGCAACCAATTTCATTAAACAAATCCAAGAGATTCACCAGGCAGTATAGGAACAAATGGAAAAGAGCTGAGCCAAATACAAGGTAAGCTATGATAAGCAGCAGATGGAGCATAGTTTCCAAGTTGGTGATCAAGTCTGGCTGTATATCAGCAAAGACAAAATGCAAGGTTAAGGTAAAAAGCTAAAGCCAATAAGGTATGGATCTTCCAAGATACTTGAGAAAATTGGTGAGAATGACCTTCGCCTTGATTTACCAGCTTACATGCACATCTACTAAGTCGTTAATGCAGACAACTTGAGACTATTTGAACCTTCATTAATTGAAGATCCCAAAGAACAAAATCAATTGCCTTCTATTGATGATTAGTTACCTAAATATCTTAATGAATTGTAGGAAGACACAGTTCTGGACAGGAAGGCGAGGACGACGTGCAGGGGAGATGTTGAGTACCTCAGGATTGGACTCAAGGGTTCAAAGCCAAGCAATGCAAAATGGATAGAGATTGTACAAGTGAGACAGTTGTACCCTCACTTAGTCGATGCTTGAAAACCAACTTTTGGTGCTCCAAAAGCTTTTTCAGTGGGAAGGTTGTGATCCGAATTGGATCCTTAAACACTCTTAAAGTTCCCCGAACTCTGTAAAGCTCATACCGAAGTTTCAAAATATTATGGATGTCGAAGATTATCAAAAATTACCTTTGAACAATGACAATTTGTGGTCAGCACGGAATAACGAGGACCCTTGGTCAAAGCACACAGATTGTTGGCCCATGGTGATCCCACACTGGCACAAATTGACAAACGGGAGGTCAAATCCAAAAACAGAGGCAATTTCTGATAAAGTGCTAATCATGTATGGCAGGGCATCCCCCTTAGTGAAGGAAAGCCTCAAGCACTCGGTCACGAGGAAAATCATACAATTGTATGGAAATCGTCAATTCCGTCAGAAGGCGGGTCCCGCGGTAAAACTAGCAAGATATTGGAAGGGCTTCATACAGTAAGCGAGTTCAACCGAGTCCCGCCCGATGCCATACACTGGGTGAGACACATCTAGCAGATGAGAGAGAAAATTTCTCACATCGCGTGGGTAAAGGTCATGCTACTTACCTGTGCGATATGGACAGAGACTGTAGGATCTAGAGGCTCCATATCAATGGCAGAGAAATGATCTGCTGGATGACCAGATTAGATGGGAAATAGGCTGAGTCGTATAATATTTGAGGTCTGGGATGACTGATCAGTTGACAGAGGATTCAGTTTCGTGGGAAATCTTGGCGCAATGGAAATAATGTCCATTCAAAGAGAACTGAAACTCAGTTCATGACAAAACAATTGGCCACCTCTCTGCGAATAGTTACATAGTGATGGTGATGCAGAGAAAGGGAATTTAAGTAGACAGAGGCAGGAGATTCAGAGAGTCGGGAAGTGGAAACAAATAGTCAGAGAGCAGATTGGCTTTAAGCCATGAACAGAGAAAGAGAAAGGGAGGTAGAGAAAGAGAATGAGAAATCTGAAAGGTAAAGAAAGAAGTGAATTGCAGAGAATAGAGAAGTCAAGCTAACCTGCAGAGCAAAGGCAGCATCGAGCAGACAGGGACTGAGAGAGTTCGAGAGTCTGTGAACTCTAGAGAAGGCTTGAGAGGTTCAAGCAACTCCTCTGTGTATACTTGTCAGGTATTGAGTACCAAATTTGACTCATACCACTGAAACTAGTTGACGTCGAGATTTAGTAAGGGGATTCCGTGTACTCTAGAGACCTGGGGAATCCAAGTACAATCCTACTGATCATCATCTATTAAAGTGAGACTCAAATTGAGCTCCTTATTGTAAAAACTCTACTTTAAGACACAATAGAAAGGCCACCACTGAAGGCTGGACCAGGAGATGTAGCCCAGGAGGATTGGGTGAACTCCTTATTAAATTTATTGTGTTTATGTGTTTTCTTACTGTCTTCTCTTACTATTTCAGTGTCTGCGCATTTCTCAATCTTATCGATCCGTTGCATAAAATAACATGGGCACACCCCAACACTTGAGTCTATAATACCTTCATTATTTCTCTAAGGTCATTTACGGATGAATTCAAATCACTTGAGGGACTATGCCATTTTAATGCATTAGGATCTTTTAAGGTATTAACCCCGGATAGAAAGCTACGACTACACTTTTATTACTATAGTTTTTGTGGGTAAATGAAAAACCCATCATAAATACGATGATATCAACTTTGAACTCTCGATAAGGGTTTTTGTAGAGTTCTGTAGATACACAAATTTTAAGTTAATGTCTTATATATTTATCTCATGGTCATACCATTTTCAACAGTTCATTGTTTCATACTTATGAAGGTTTTGTTGCAGCTAGGGTTTCATTCCCAATGTTGGATTAGATGCCTGAAATACTGTATTCATCTCATGGATATTCGTTGTTTGATTTTTATGTTGAGTTATATATTTGATTTTTATGTGGAATTATGTTGTCTCTATTCTTTCTGCCACAGTTCTGGAGTATCAATCCATGTATGTTTAATATATGATTATTGTGGTAATAGGATTGTGGGGGTTTTCCTAGAATCGCAATCGAGAGCCATATAACCTTAACAATATTTATTTTTCCATTTTATATACTGTTGAATTAAATTTCAAGGTTTCTGTCACTTGTTTTGTATTTTCCTAGTACTACCAGAATAGAGAAATGCTTCAAAATTTCTAAGAATTGATATGATGTCTACTCTAGTTTCATTATTAAAGGATCTCTTCAAAAAAAATTATATTCAGTTAGTAAACAGGAACATTATTTATTCTCCTGCAATTCATTCTTATACTATTGCTTAGAAAGCTAGTGCATCTGTTCTGTTACTCTGTAGTGGTTAAAGGTTCCCTAATGTCATTACCTCAGTTATGCATTAATATTTGCAATAATATAGACATGCTAGGAATATAGAAGAAAGCAGTATACACTAATTAACTTTCAGTGACAGTATTACAGTAATTAATTTGCATGCTAATTATTTGACTACACTATACAAAAACAGTTAATATTTCTTACTAGAGATTACTTATCTATTTTTCCTGCTATAAATATAAACATGAAAATATTTCTTACTAGAGATTACTTATCTATTTTTCTTGCTATAAATATAAACATGCAATTATTTCCTCCTTGAAGGTCTCACCACCCAGCCATAGTTCTAGGATTTATGTCCAGAATGTTGGGCCCCTATACTACTAGTGTAAACCCTTATTTTTATTAGTATAACCCCCTTATTATATTGTTGTACCCATGTAGTCCCCATATTATTATTATTGTGCCCCATAGAAGCCCACTATTGTTATTATTGTGTTCTTACATTATTATTGTTATGTTGGATCTGATTATATTATGACCCCTTAGACTCCTATATATAGAAAGGAGGTCTTGTCATTTGTATCATTCAAGAATTATTCATTTATGTAATGTAAAGGAGGTTTCCCCCTCGAAGAGACTTATTTATAAGGCATTCATCTATCTTTTCTATCTTTTTGTGAGTTGGTTTCATAATATTTGGTAACAGAGTTTGGATTCTAAGGTTTTGCTGCTCCAAATAGGTCATCATGGAATTTTCGCTATAACCTTTTCTTTGCGACATTTTAGAAGAGAAAAAAAACAATTTGAGACGAAATTGCACTAAACCTCATATCCGAATTTCAAAGCTTTTCGTGCTATATTTGTTGAGATATGATCTGAGGAAGTTGGTCTTTTTGCAGACTTCTGAATTACATTCCAAATAGGTGACTTGGGGAAAATCGTCATAATTTTCTCTCTGAGCATTGGATTGAAATTTTGAAAGAAGGTACAGAAACAGGATGGACTGTAGATTCTTGTATATATTTTTCAGAGCCAAAGGTCGAAACAGTGATGCATGGCATGTCGTACAAGTTCACTCTATTAAACTAGTCTATAATCAGGTCACTGTGGGAGATTTGGCACAACTCTTCCTTGGAGAATCCAATTTGGATAAGACTGGTGGCATTGGAAAGAGGACGCGGAGGGCTACTATAGGTCACAGTTTTAGAACTTAAGGATTTGAAAGTACAGAGATACAGTTGTTTCAAGATCGAGCTCCTAAAATCAAGAAAAACCAAGATGAGGAAGTTTGATGGCAAGGATCCAGTAAATTGGATACTTTAGATGGAGTAATATTTTGATCTACATGGTGTACCACTATTACAAAAGGTATGCATTGCATATTCATATTTAGAGACGGGTCAATTTTTATGGTATAAAGGGCTTTGTTCTTGTAAACAACTTGTTACATGGTCAATTTTCATGGAGGAAATGATAGCACATTATGAGAATACAAAGAGCAAAACCTTCTTTAGAGCAACACCACAACAATTGGAAAGAGTAAAAGAGATTTGTTACATAGTGGAAAGTAAAATTATGGCAACAAGGAATTCTACCCCTCACAACTATAAAGATGGAAGTGTTCTTTCTCCTAGCCTTCCACAACCTACAAGGGTTACACCACAACAATTCGAATAAAAAAGTAAAAAAGGGCTTTGTTAGAATTGTGATATCAAATGCACTAAAGTTCATAAGTGTGTTGAGAAGAAATTATTTTACATAGAGTATGAAGAGGAGGAAGAAAAGGATCAAGAAACATCAAAAGAAGAGAATATACACTAGGACCCAACCCCAGAGAAAGAATAAATGAATCAGACCATATCTTGTAAAGCATTGTCAAGAATTACGACTCCTCAAACTCTCATGATAGAAAGACATATCAAGTAGAAAAAGGTGCAAGAAGTGAAAGATTACATCAAGAAAGAAGAAATGAATCCAACCATATCTTGTAATTCATTGGTCGGAATTACCACTCCTCAAACTACTAAGATAGAAAGGCATATCAAGAAGAAAAATGTTCAAGAAGTGAAGGATCACATCGAGCATCAAGAAATGAATCTGACCATATCTTATAAAGGATTGGAAGAAATTACCACTCCTCAAACTCTAAAGATAGAAGGACATATCAAGAAGAAAAAGTTTCAAGTAGTGAAAGATCACATCGAGCATCAACAACAAGTTCTCCAACTTTTAAAGGAAAACGCCACTTTGGTGCAAAATCGAATGAAGCAATAGGTATATCAACATCGTAGTGAAAAATGTTTTGATGTATGTGATTGGGTATTCTTACTGCTACATCTCAAGCAAGCTATTTATTAGAAGGAAATGTTGGCAATACTATTTGCGCTTAAGAAATGGTGACCTTATGGAATGGGAACTTACTTCAAGGTAAAAATGGATAATGATAGTCTTAAATACTTTTTAGAAAAACTATTATCTTTAGAAGAACAAAACAAATGGGTCAAAAATATGTTGGGTTATGACTTTGACATCATCTATAGAAAAGGGTAGCAAAATTTTGTTGCAGGTGCACTCTCAAGAAAGGATGAGGATGTGGAAACATTGTTTTGTGCTATTTCTATTATCCAACCAGATTGGATAAATGAAGCAAGGGATGAATGGAAGAAGGATGAAGAAGTATGTCCACTCATTCAAAAGTTGTAGAATATTCCAATTCAAACAATATTGCGAGAACTTGAAGAGGAAGGAAAAATCAAATTGGAACCTGGAGTAGTCATAGAAACAAGAACCTGACAACTATGAAGTCGATCAATTTCAGAGTATCTCATCAAGTGGAAGAACTTAACCATTGAATATTCCACATGGGAGGATAGGAATTTTATACAGAAGCATCAAGAACTACTCAAGTGTTGAGGATGAGACCTTTTGAAGGAGAGGGGCATGTTAGGCCCCTATACTACTAGTGTAACCCCTTATTGTTATTAGTACAACCCCCTTATTATATTGTTGTACCCATGTAGTCCCCATTTTTTATTATTGTGCCCCATAGAAGCCACTATTGTTATTATTGTGCCCTCACATTATTATTGTTATGTCAGATCTGATTATATTATGACCCCTTAGACTCTTATATATAGAAAGGAGGTCTTGTCATTTGTATCATTCAAGAATTGTTCATTTATGTAATGTAAAGGAGATTTCCCCCTCGAAGAAACTTATTTCTAAGGCATTCATCTATCTTCTCTATCTTTTTGTGAGCTGGTTTCATAACGCAAAATCCCCCTCCGAGCTCTTCCAACTCCTATCAGTGGATGAGGACAGTCTAGTACCTTGGCCATCAGGACTATTTCCAGTTATGTCCAAAATCCCCCTCAGAGCTCTTCCAACTCTTGTCAGTGGATGAGGACAATCCGGTACCTTGGTCGTCTGTTTCTAGCCTCAAGCCCCTAAGAGGTCTTCCAACTCTTGTCAGTGGATGAGGACAGTCTAGTACCTTGGTCGTTTGTTTCCAACCACAAGTCTTGTACCCTTTGAATGTTATCTACAACCTCTTCCCATTCAACTCAAGCAAGCTTTTCCACCGTAAGCCCTTCTCCTATTTTCCAATCCCTTACAGGGTTCTATCATTTCCTTTTGAAAAGACCATATGGGAAACTGCTTGTAACTGTATTTTAGGAGTTATTAAATTGATTCTTCGGTTCTTTTTAGAACTGATCAATTTATTTTAATTAACAATGATCAATTTATTTTAATTAACAATTACCAAAATCAATGGTAGTTTTTAAGCCTAATTCTTTAATAATCTAGGTCACAACATAATAAAGAAGGAAAACTTGACAGTAAATAGTAAATATTGGTAATAAATAAATGTCGCCCATCACTAGGTGTTACAGCAATGTCTTACACATCTGATAAATGTAGATTCCCCGTAAATCTCTATCAAAGAAATAATTATGGAAGACATTATAGGGAAGATTCCCCGTAAATCTCTATCAAAGAAATAATTATGGAAGACATTACAGGGAAAAGTAGAAAGCTAAAAATAAAAAAGGTTATAAATGTTATTATCTTACTTTACACACAATCTAATTTCATTTGATTCATATATTATAAAAATTAGTTAAAAATTGTAAAATCATATAAAATTATATATTATAAAAATTATGTGCACATTATAAAATTATATAAATGTACTTATTAAGATTTAAAATAACAAGTGACATTTTAGCAAGGAGTTCTATAATAGCGTACTCATTGAACTATTTTAGTAAAGATTACCATAACATTGCACTTGTTTCAACAATTCAATTTTCAGCTAATACCCAAAAAAAATTTGAGAACTTGTAACCTTCCTCTAAACAATATCTTAACAATACGCTTATTCATTATCAATTCAAAACCTTGAAGACTTTAAAAAAGAGGAAATGAGGTGAGATTTAATGCTCTTAGTTATATATATCACAAAACCATGTTATTATTCAATATTATCTCTAAATGCAAGCTCAAATTTAAACTAGTAATACTTTCCTAATTTAAAATTAAATCTTCATAAAAATTAAACTTACGTCCACGATTTGATCAAACCCCTTAAATACTCACTATTAACCTATTTATATATTAA
>APFE031717511.1:1382-12598 GCA_000404065.3 Pinus taeda | reverse complement strand
CTCAAAAAGTTTGGAGAGAAACCCTCAAACTTACTATAATTTTGACATTGTAAAAGGCTAGGAAGGTCAGTGTTGTAACAAAGATTATGAAACTGAGATCTAATGTGGTTGTACGCGGGGCACTCTAAGAGGAAGCGATTTTCATCCTCAATATTCATATTCTCACAGAGATAGCAGATCATTTCCATATATTACATTAAAAAATCTACCATCCATTTCTCAAATTATAATGTTAAATGTTTAATTTAGCTATATTTAAACTAAAAAATGAGTACTAATTACTACATAGTATTTGTTTCCTTATTAAAATTATAATTCATTTTAGGATTTCAATCATGATATTCATATTTGTAAAATTGAATCAATTCAAATAATTAAGAATTAAGATACATGAGTGATTAATTCAAAAACCATATTTAAATAGAAATACACATTTGCTAAATGTAGATTTACCCCTAAATCTCTATCAAAGAAATAATTATGGAAGACATTATTTATAAAATTGGAAAGCTAAAAATAGAAAGTATTATAAATCTTATTATCTTACTTTATACACAATTGAATTTCATTTGATTCATATATTATAAAAATTATTTGAGAATTGTAAAATCATATAAAATTATATATTATAAAAATTATGTGAACATTATAAAATTATATAAATTTACATATTAAGATTTAAAATAAGGGATGATATTTTAGCAAGGAATGTTTTAATAATGCACCTATTGAACTATTTTAGTAAGGATTGCATAACAGTGTACTTATTGAACTATTTTAGTAACGATTGCATAACAATGCACCTATTGAACTATTTTAGTAATGATTGTCATAACAGTGCACCTGTTTTATCAATCTATTTTTAGGCTAATACCCAAGAGAATTTGACCTTTTGACCTTTGTAGAAGGCTTGTCTTAAAAATACACACATTCACTATCAATTCAAAGCCTTGAAAACCATGAGGTGGAATTTAATCACCCTATATATACATGAATCACAAAAACGTGTTACTATTTAATATGATCTCCCTAAATGCAGCTACAAATTTAAGCTACTAATACTTCTATAATTTAAAATTAAATATGCATAAACGTTAAACTTTACCAATAATAAAACATCCCTGATTTAATCAAACCCCTTAAATACCGACTATTAACCTATTTATATATTAACCTATTTATATTTTCTCAACTATACATAGGTATTAAATTATGCAACTACTTACACGCGTTTCTTAAAAAAAATAGTTTAAAATCTTAAAAATTTGAATAAACTGAACGAAATAAGTTTATCTCCGCATATCCCTGGAATGTCAAGCTTTAATTTGTTTCGAATATTTATAATGACGTTGTTTCGAATATTTATAATGACGTGATTATAATGGATTGATAACCTAAGATGTAATGAATAAATCCCTTGAATGTCAAGCTTTAATGTGTTTCAACAATTTATAATGACGTGATTATAATGGATAGATAACTTAAAATGTAATAAATAAATGCTTATAATGGACAGAAAACTTAAAACGTAATAAATCAAATACTTAATAAAAATGGCAGAGGACATGGTTATTTCTGAAAATATTGTTAACTAATATTATTATTATTATTAGTATATTTTTAATATAAAAATTAATTGAAATGTCACGTTTATAAAGTTCAATGTGTATATAGGCGTATATATTTGGAAGAAAAATTACATTTGCATAGCGTTTATTTTAATCATTAATATAATATGACTGGAGGGTAGAAGATCAGGAATGCAAAAAATAGTGTAAATTTATTCATTAAAATTGTTGTTTTTATGAATATTATAAATTATTAATAATATGTATTGTTAGAATCATTTTTATGAGTGAGTATTAAATGTTTTTTTATAATATGTTTTTAATTTATAATTAATATTAATTGATATTAAAATTATTTTTATTCTTTGATCATATTGGATATTTTATTCTATACAGTTATTTAAAATATCTTTTTAAATTATATAAACAATATTCAAATATGAATATTACATATTTTCTTTTTATTATAAACTGAATACTTTTTTATTAAAAAATATTTTATAACTATTTTTATTATTATACCTCACATCACCTTTTTTATTAGAAAAATATTATTTTGAGAAAACATTATTTACATATAACCTTTATACTAATTTGTAAAATTAACCTATCATCTCAACCACACAACATTTTCTAACTCATGTTTTTAAGTCTCATTAAATATATAAAAAGCTGCAACAAAAACAAAGTATATGCAGTTGAACTAAAACGACGACTGTTTTTTTTTTTTCATCATTTATCAATTTGGAAACAATTTTTTGTTTTGTTTCTCATCTATCAATTTGGAAGTGAGAATTATTGACCCTGCCAAATTTGCCCTCTTTATAGTGCTATTGCATATGACTACATGGATCGGTATGAGGGTATGTGCATTAAAGAAACATTGGGACAAGCTAAAGGAAATGCTTGATATAATACAAATAGCTGGCAATGCAATTGGAAAATGTATGTTTAACGTGAAATTATAGTGGGTGAGTGAACATGGGGTACATACATGAAGGATAAATATGATTACAAAATTATTAGGATTATAAGACATCGATATAAGGATGTTAGCGTTTGATATACCAGGAGAGCACAATGAGCTTTAGGAGGATCCATGCTGCTCTCAAGCTACAGTATTAAGGTATGGACATTTTTATCTTTAGTAAATTCTGGGATTAATCGGTCAAAGAAAAAAATATGAGAGACAACTCAGATTCTAATGTTAAAATATTTGCAATTTGGAATCTAAGAAAGAGAGATTAATCTTATTTTTTTTTTTAAGAAAAAACATTATATGGGCATTGTATCTTCATGCAATTTGCAAAAAATGGTTTAGTAGTTAAAGATGGTCATATATATCAAAATTATGAAACATCAATTCTCTTTCAAATCAGTTATTCATAATATCTATTTTTTAATATAGTCTCTAATTCATATACTTTCATTAAACGTAAATCAGTTATTCATAATATCTATTTTTTAATATAGTCTCTAATTCATATACTTTCATTAAAAGTATATTTATGCTGTCTCGAAAATACGGAAAAGATACCAAAAAAAAAACCACGGTATGTTGTTGTGATCAAAAGTGTCACTGAAGGCTGAGCAATCCCATGTCCATGTAGTGTTGTCCATTGTGAACCTGAATTTTATGATTCTTTAAGGTTCTTTAATGTCGTTCGTTAACAATTTGTCTACTTCTTGTTCGCTTTTCTATAAATAAATGTGAGTGATAGTGTATGCTCTGAGTGATCAAATATATGCTTGATCTTCTTTATCCAACCAACCAATAGTATTAAATGTTCTATAATTCCATCTATGAAAGATTTGGAATCAAGAACATATTAATCTTAACATCAAAATATAGATAAAATTAGCACAATCAATAATATATTTTATTAATTTGAATAAGGGAAATTACATACATATTTATACAATTAATAGTCTCAAGATAGGAATTCTATCTTGGACGTATACTAGTGTGGTTGAGAGATTCTCTCAACCACACACTAAACTAGAAGAAACGAAATCCCTATTATGTAGGAACAAACTCCTCAAATGGGGAAATACAACCATAGACAAGTAGGAATTAATTATTTCCAACTCCCCCCCTTAATGACTACTTGTCATGATAGTCAAATCCACCACCATCAGGCGAATTGCATGTACAAAACCTCCAAAAGCACAGTCTGCCGCCCTTGGATAGATCCACAACTTTTCTGATCCTGCGGATCTCCTTGAAGGTGAATTGGCGTGATCCTGAGCGTAAAACCCACGCCCATTAGCACGATTAATGGCGTAACAGACGCGCCAGTTGGCCTTCCTGGCGCTGCTGTCAGCGCGAAAAGCGCACCAATCCCCTTCTACTCAGAAAAAATCATCTGAGTCCAAGCCAGGTGTTACTGCAGCCCACCTGCTCCTACGAGCACAAAGCTCCTGTGTACACATAGCCACAAAAGCAATCTGCCACCACCGAGCAAGTCCGATTTACCACCACCGGACAAATCCGCCAACTTCAATATGTCACCATCGAGAAAAACACCAATCTTCTTCCACCGAGCAGATCACAGAGCTCTGATTCGCCGCCACCGGGCAGGTCTGATCACGAAACCCCAATTCGCCACCACCAGGCAACTCCTGTAGCCACTAAGGCTCTATAGATGGTTTCTGGCTCACCACCAACCATCACATTACAGTGACACAATATGGTTTGAGGCTGACCACAAACCATTACAAAGTGGTTTTGAGATCACCACGAACCTTCAAATGCCTTTACAAGGCTTACATTCCATACTTCAACATTTGGAGTTTTTGGTACATACAATGACTATTACAACATACTAGGGAGTCTATTCCACAAACCACACTAACTCAAACACATATCTATTTGTTATCCACCATAAACATTGTCGTTTCTCCTTTACCTCATCTATGAGAGGTCCACCAGAACACAGGCACTCACATCCCCACGAAGAGAACACAATTTTCCCTTCAAGAAAATTTTTCAATCATACTACCTCATGCTTGCTAACAATCTGCAAGAGGATCTCGATCATCCTTCAATCTCTAATGTAGCTCCAATTGATGTCGTTTTCACTATCATGTGTTCACCATTCCCTGCAAATTTGCTTAGTGTTGGAATGACCAGTTCCAACACACTCAGCATTGTGACAATAGTTGGTCATACTAATGTCACTTAAATTACAATTAGTTTTATTGTCATGACAGTTAATCAATATATTGCAACATCATCAGGGAATTAAAAAAAATACATTTTGACAATAGCATAAACTTCTCTATATACCGAGCAGCTCCAACACCCAAGAAGTCTTCACCATAGTTGTAAGACCTAAACCAAAAAAAAGGTTGAATCCTTTTGTATCATGTCCATCAATGGCAGCAACATTCTTTGGATACTCTGCGTCCATGGCTATCAGAGGGTAGTCATCAACAATTTCCCTGAGTTTAAACGACACCAAATTCTATTCAAGTTGAGCATGTGCAGGGCATGCTTGAAAATAAGTGTTGTATTTTCACTCAGGAGTGCCAAATTTACATGCCAAATACGCCTTAATTGACACCGTTTGACCTGTAATAATACCTTTGGAAAAAGATAAACCATCATTCTCAAAATGAGAAGAAAGAATTGCAAATGCCACGTATGGCTCCCGCTGCAGAACATTCTTTGGAAACATTTCCCATGGATATGGAGTTTCTCCATGCTTTGAGGACCTTCATTACTGGAAGGTCTTCTGAAACCATTGAATTCCTTTACCAAAGGATCTAGAGAGATGGGCTCAATACCTGTAATCTCCTTATAGAAATGTACAAGTGAATCAAGGTCTCTTAATCCACGATAGCGCACCCTTGATGTCTGGTTCTGTAGAAAGAGGGATGGAAAGCTATGAACTCCATTCCTTGAGAGAACACTGGGCATTAGAACAGACTCCTCAACAGCTACATGGTAAATCTTTGGAAACATTGAAGACATGTCATCAAATAAAGAATGACATAACTCTGAAAATGGACACCATGAAGCATGAAACAGCACTGCCATGTGGGCATCATGATAACGTAGCATATCCAAGGCTCTTTCAAATGATTCGCATCAAGCTCACTAACCCTGGAAAGGTGAAGGACGGGAGTTTCAGATGACCCAAAGTCAGTAGCCATGCATTTTTCCGGCCATACAAATGCCACTTCAGGCAAAGAAGGGCACGGGAAAAAGGGGAGTGTGGATTCTCCGAGAACGATACCAGGAGCCAGACCGATGACGAAGAAGATAAGGCAAGAAATAGCCATGTCAGTCCAAGACAATCAACTGTAAAAATTATAAAGATGAAGACCCCACTTAAATTCGATCCGTAGCCCTAGCTTTGCAGGCGATCCGCCATTAAATACGAAGAGACGGGGCGATTCGAACCGCTGTCGGTCTCCTTATACCACCGCTCGGCCCGCAGCTTGGCCTCCCAAACTACACCACCAAACTGAGCCACCAAAAAGATTTACAAACGCAGAAATCATAGATCCGCTTGAATCCACAATTACGTAGTAGCACCCTATGTTCACATAAGCATCAATAGACTGCATATAACTGTGAAAAAAAAATTGCTACAGAACTGTGAAAACTATATAACCCCGAATCAAATTCTGGCGCACGTCATGATCCCACTGCGTATCATTTCTCAGAGAGCCGAGGAGCTGTTGGCATCAAACATTCAAATTCATGAAACGAAAGGTTGGGAAAACACCAACAAGGAATCCATCCAGACTCTGAACGAACCAGATTGAGAAAGGCCGGGAAAAAAGAAATTCAGAATGGTAATTCCCAAACAGTATTGAGCATGGCCGCTTACATCTCTTGCGCCATAGCAGCTGTTGTAATAGTGCGGAAACGCTCTTGACTAGCAGTGTCCCAAATCCACACCGCTGTCACCGATCAACAACAGTTTTATGAGATAGTCATAATCCGCTCAACCTCTCGCCGGTGCGGAAGCCATTCCTGAGACCCTGAGCTACGCTCTAGCAGGCACTCACCCGATCCTTTAAATGATCTCGTTTCAACCAACCAAATCGGGGGCAAAAGTGAACCTTAATTCAAACCATCAAATGGCATACAATCCACGCAGAGAGTTTACCATGACTCTCCGACAGATTCCAGGCAGAACAACTTATTCACTGGCACACATCTCCTCGCATTGGCAGACACACCGCGGATTTTGCAGTCAATCTGACTGCTCGACCTCTGCGGCCGATCTGCTGGGCAGTCCAGACATCGACTTGAAGCCACGAGCGACTAGTACCTCTGCGCGTCTTTGCTACCACAGCCTTACGGTTCTGTCAAACAAATATTTAGATATAGATGGACAAACAAACATATACTACACTCTTTATTTTCCCTCAGCCCAGGAGGGGCCAGGCCCTCACAGGCTTTGATACCAAGATAAAATTAGCACAATCAATAATATATTTTATTAATTTGAATAAGGGAAATTACATACATATTTATACAATTAATAGTCTCAAGATAGGAATTTTATCTTGGACGTATACTAGTGTGGTTGAGAGGTTCTCTCAACCACACACTAAACTAGAAGAAACTAAATCCCTATTATGTAGGAACAAACTCCTCAAATGGAGAAATACAACCATATATAAGTAGGAATTAATTATTTCCAATTAATATTTGCAATCTAAATGCTACAATTCGCACACTGATCCTTCATAGATTCAAGACTGCACTGCTTTTCTGGCCTAAACTGTTGGCTCTCTATATCTTCATAAGCGCTCCATAAACCAAACACGCTAAGGAATCGATTTAACGGAGCTCTTTCCAATTCTACCCATTCCAATCCTTCTCACAAATATAAAACAAGAAAGTACCTTCTCATAAGTTCCTCTGCTAGCTGAAATGATCACAAACACAAAATTCTGTGACATGTTGAGCCCGAAGCATGAACTGTTTAAAACAGTTTATTCGATGTCCGCAAAATAGTCAATTCAGATATGAGAGAGAAGACTAATTGCATAGACAAATGAAAACTTTGGCACACGTTTCTATATAAATGACTGTGAGGGCTTTAGTTTATCATGAAAATTGTGAGGGCCTTAGTTTATCATGAAAATGGTATGCTCTGCCTCACATAACATCCATGACTCAATCAAAACAAACGTGTGAGACCCTTAGTTTATCATGAAAATGGTATGCTCTGCCTCACATAACATCCATGACTCAATCAAAACAAACGATTGCATGTGACGCGTTTAGTGCAATACTTTTTCATGTGACTCCTTTAGTATAACAAGAGCAAGTCATGCTATTCATGTGGTAGCATAACAGAATTTCATGTGAAAATAATTAGATAGAAAATTTGATCAGCGAACAAATGCAGTGGAACACCTTTCCGGACGGAGATTACATGGTGAAAATCTAAATTCATCGCTATACATATACTATCAGTTGCCTATACCATATATCCAAGATGTATTTATTGTAACAAACTTTCTCCTATATAGTTTGCGAAAGATTCTAACTGACATATTTAGTAACATAGTGTTTTAACTCATGATTTATCAAGAGCATAAGGGAATCTAAAAAATAATATGTATTAATATTGCAACGCTTGACAATTAGAAGCATCATGATTATGGGATTTATGGTACAGAGAGTTGTGATGAGATTGAGAGCATGCACCCAGCTATTAAACTTAGAGGTGGGCTGTACCGTCATATTGTTGAAAGAAGGGTAACAGTCTAAAGTTCAGTGTTTTTAAATTTTACATTAAAGTATCGAAGAAATTTAGAGTATTAATTTTAAATAAAACTAAATCACAAATTTTACATCATAGTATCGAAGCAGCATTGATTTAGAGTATTAATTTGAAATAAAACTAAATCATAAATTTGAAAATGATGAAACTACTAGAATTGAAATAAGTATTTACTCAAAATATTTAATCTCGAATTGGTTTCGGATATTCTAAAAAATGTTAGGCACTTTGGCCTAGACCTTGTAGCTGTAAGAATTTGCACATCAAATTCGGTACGCAGCTCACAAGATGAAACATCAAATTCGGTACCTAACCCAAAAGATAAAGCATTATCCCGAGGCATCGCATAATGTGTCCCAGCTGGTGATGAGTCCGAACATAGATATGCTACCATGTGGTTATTGAATTCAATGTAAATATTTTCAAATTTGATGCGAAAGTGACACCATGTTTGAGTCATATTTTCTAACTGATGTCCAATCAGAATTAAGGGCGGGTGCTTGTAAGAAAATTTATATACATATTCATGTATTGTTTTTTTTTTTTCTGGGCAAATGCTGAACTATTTATATTAAGAAAAGAGAAAAAGATATATAAAAGAGGTTGAAACCTCTGAGAGCGTATGAACAGCTCTCTGTCAAGTTTTCCAACCAAAAGTTGTGATTACAGGTTTTGACAAAGTGCCTATTCTCACAATTACAATTCCAGTTTGCAGATGTAAACATAAAGACCTGGAATTTTAACAAAAAAGCATAAACAATTCCAGTTTGCAGATATAAACATTAAGACCTGGAATCTTAACAAAATACATAAACATAACAAAGGTGCCTGTTGAAAGAGGACACGTGTTGAAGGTTCTCCAGGCGTCCTGGACTGGGCACACGTAGCCAAAAACCAAAGGCAAGCTGAGCATAGGGGGCAAACACGACGCTTCCCGAATGGCGCACAGGTGGCGCACGGAACCAGGGCCATAGACAGGCGGAGCGTGGGTGGTCATCGAACCAAAAAACTGAAGGCAAAAAATGCTGGAAAAATACCTTAGTCCTTCCTTTCCTCTGCTATCGCATGTTCCTCTGCGTTCTTCTGCAGTGCAGCTTGCTGCTCTGCTTCCCATTCTGCTTCCTCTCGCTCAGGATCATGCACACACTCAATTTCCATCCCACATGGTATGTCCTCCAGCCACAGAATTCCCGGAGGGAGGATGGGATACAAGCGACCTCCAAAGAAGCGCACAGGCTTCTTGTCATCTGCAGGCAGCTTCTGGGCTTGGGAATCCGTCTCCTGGTGCTGGGCCTGACTGGTAATTTCCATATCTATTAGACTACATATTTCGCGAAGGGCTTCATGCTGCTCCTTAGAATGCACATCTGTGCTTTCCTCTTCGAGCTTGCTCTGAGAGGAGGGTTGGTAGGAGCTTTCCTCCTGGCTACCGCTCTGAGAGGAATTGTTGGAGCTTGGCTCCTGCTCCTCAGAAATCCCCTTACCTTTACCCTCTGCTCCGTCTTCCTCCGTAAACACCACAGTAATTAAGGTGGAAACTATAGGCTTGTTGGTGCGACGGATGTATCTGAACATCACCATCTGCACCGAGTTGTCGGTATCTGAGTCAGAATCAGAAAAACCAGCGGTGCTGGGCGAAGCATAAGCCAACGGGGAGACCCGTCGAGGGCTATGAACGCCCCTGCCACTAGGTTTCCTGCCACGACGCGGCGAAGCATGACCACGAAGAGGCATTCTGAGCCTGCTGAAATGAAACAGGGTTTTCTTAACTCGTCTTTCTGTGAGAAGATATGACAGAGGGGACCAAATCTCACTCTGCTCCTTGCCTCTGAAGCAAATCTGCTTCACACTAACACCCCCCTTCTCTGCCCACAAACCCACATTTTCTTGCAGAGCAGAGCCGAGAATCTTTGCCTGTTCAGACAGGCTCATCAAACTAAAATCTCTGTTCCCAAACATTCTGGCAGCTTCTACCTTAATTCCTTGGTAGCTCTACATATTCATGCATTGTTAAATACATGCGTTTTAAAAAATAAGAGATGTCCGGTCAGAATTAAGGGCTTGTGCTTGCAAGAAAATTTATACATATTCATGCATTGTTAAATATATGCGTTTTAAAAAATAAGAATGTCGTTGTTACGTAGGAATGTATTAGCATTGGGCATTTTTTCTAAGTAATTTATTATTGGTCTTGGGATGTAATTGATGCGGTTGATGCAAGAAATTAAGGTTATGGGACAAGTGAATATGAGATTTTGAATATGAGATTTAGAGTAAAGGGGATCAAAATTTAGGGGTAAATAGATTGAAGGAACTTAGGGATAGGAATAGGGTTTTAATGAAGAGGGAATAGGTTGAAGGAATTTAGGGCTCTAATGAAGAGGAATAGTGAAGGAATAAGGCCTTAGGGTAGAGGAGATAGTAAAGAAATAAGGCCGTAGGATTAATGAAGGAATATGACCCTAGGGAAGAGGGTTTAGGGGTAGCACAACCCTTAAGTGCTTTTCATGCTACTTTTCATTCTTGGAATACATGAGAATATCATCCAAAAATAACTGGACAAAGTGGTCAAGAAGCTTTTGGAACAGGCTATTCATGAGGCTCATGAACATATTTGATGCATTGGTCAAACCAAACCACACTACACCAAACTCATAATGACTGGATTGAATTATAAAGGTCGTTTTTGGGATGTCACATTCCTTAATCCTTAATGGTCATATCTGGTTACCAAATATTATTTAAAATAAACCCTTGCTCCTATCATTTGATCAAATAGATCATTCTTCTAGCTATAATATACATATTGTTTAATGTCGTAATAAAATAATTAAATGTGCCAAAAACAATTATACAAAGAATTTTGAATACTAGAGAGATGTATAAATTTTAT
>APFE031717504.1:4073-15843 GCA_000404065.3 Pinus taeda | reverse complement strand
ATAACCTAAATATAGCTCTTGGATACATCATTAATATCTGGAGAATATCTATTGACTCATCCCCTGATGATGGACTCACATGGTAGTCCAAAATGTTGGGTTCATAGAACTCTATAATACGTCATTCCTCCTCTATCTAAAACTACACAATCACCAGAATTTGTGGAGAGGTGGACCTCAACAAAGGATTTTCGGATCATATCCTCACGACACACAAGAAGTAGTACTCGACACAATTCCTAGATTTTGAGAACACAACATTTAGATGTTGAATAACCCAACAGATGGGACACCTACAACATTCATGTCCTGATGCCATGAAAGTGCCTCAAAGGAGGAAGAAAACAATAAAGCAACCGAAGGGATGGAACTTCCCATGTCAGCCTGACGAAGAAGAGGATGATGAAGAAATTGATCCTCCTACCAATGAAGAAGCACAAAATACAGGAGAAAAAGTAGAAAAGGGGAGCGTTAACCATGAAGTTTCAGGAACTCCAGCACACACATTGAGGCAGGAGATGATCCCTGTAGCAATGGAGACAGGGGACTCAAAATGTCATCATGTATCTGAAAGTTCACATTCAGATAAGGAAAATCCAAGGGTGAATGAAGGGACCCAGCTAACATTTGTAACGACCACTCCTTCCTAAGGATAATGGCTAAAGGTTAAAAAGAGGAAATGGAAAGAAGGGTAACATGTTCACAACCATTTTGGAGTTGTATTTTTGGTCTCTGTGATCACCAATTTCGATTGGCATGATTGAATACATTATCTGCATCTACAACATGTAATTTTGTTGTCATTAATAAAATTACAGTTTTTCGTAAGAAAAAAAATATATTAATTATAAATAATTATAAAAGAGTATGATTTTCAAATACACATTGAATAGTATGGTGGTTGTTACAAAAATAAAAATTTGTCATTCATGATGTCATGGCCAATTACTAAAGTAAGTGAAATTTAATTAAATTGAACATGGATAAGTTAATGCAAGCATTCAATTCAATTAAAATCATCATAGAATTTATTTGTATCAAGTTTATAGACAATTTTTTTGTGACCTTCCATATGGTATATTATAATGAAAGTTTTTTCCATGTTCTAGAATTCATAGACATATAAACACAAAAAGAGAAAAGACAAAAAAGTAAATACATTACATAAAATAAAAATACAAAAATCAAAAACCCTATCATCATGAAAAATCCATTTGTAACTAATTATAAATATATAATTACTAAAAATACTTATACAATAATTTGATTCTCAAAGCTGCATTGAATATTGATACTCACAAAGAAAAACCATGCTCATTTGCAAAAATAAATGAAATTTTGTTAAACTAAATGCTAGTTTGAACATATATAGTTTAATACACATTCAATTAATTGGAAGTGTAATTCTTGGATATTATATTTTATGTGTGTAAAATCATCGTAAATGTGGCTTGTATCAAGTCAATAGTCAATTTGGGCAATGACCATCCATACAGAATATTCTAATATAAGCCTCTCTCGTGTTCTAGAGTTTATACACAAACAAGAGCATAAACAAACAAACACATACATTACATAAAATAAAAACACAAACATTTAAAATTCGATCATCATAGAAATTCTATCTAACTATAAGGAATGATTAATTAAAAAACAATGTTCATTGAATAGTGGTTCTTGCGAGAATTCGAATTCATTCATGATGTTGTTGTCATTTGCAGAAAAACAAGAATTTATTATATTAAAGTACAAATTAAAGTTCAATACTTTAGAATACACATTTTACACATCGGAAAAGTAATTATTGTATATGATATTACATACGTGTAAAAGCATTATTTTCTTTTTTCTTTTTTTGCTAAGGCAAGAGTGGATCCTTCTAATCAATTAAAAAGAGAAATAGTGTACAAAAGGTGACCGTAGCGGTGAGGCCCTCTAATATGAAAGGCCTACCCAAATTCATGGTCAAAAGACTACAAAGTGAACCCAGGGACGCAAGCCCGCCAAAACGAACAAGCAGTCCAACACAGACCATTGGATCCTGATCTAAAGATCCAGTGGATGAAAAACATATCGGGTGACCAACAAGCACACCTTTTAACAAACGAATCAGACCCGATGACCCAATAAACCATAATCTATAATCCTATTGGGTCCATTTTTGACTTATCCTTTGATCACTTTAACCACCTGAAATCCATCATTTCCATGCAATCCTGGAGAGGTCATGCGAACAGCTCGAGACATAACCTTTTTTCCGGCCCACCAACATGCGCACAAAATCCTGGCCATGGATTAGCCTCACTAGGTCTAACAGTTAAAGATCATACAATACGAACTAAGAGCACTGACAGTTATCATGGGATGAAGGCGGAAATTCCTCCCCGCCCTTAGCCACGTGTCGTATGTTGAGTGGAATTGCTCCCGATTGTGAAAAACTACTTCTGGCTTGATGAGCATGCGATATACCAGAAACCACTCCGAGGGTAGTAAACCTATTCACCAGGAAAAAAGTGAGGTTTTGTGTTTATTGAGAAAATTTGGGCTCCAGTGCATGGGCCAAAGGGAGATGAAGATCCCTCCTTCCAGCCATTCCCCTGAGACATACGGTTTGTCATTACCTAACTTAATGAGGCCGCCATATACTTGCATCCTAAAAAGGGTTGTGCATATGTCATAACTCTTCATGAAGATTCTAGATCAACTAGACCCCATCTCTATGGCTCCATTGTCGATCGCTAAGGGTCGTGGATGAACATCCCTCCTTCAACCTATCATCTCTTATCTCCTCCCGCCAGTAGCATAAATCGATATTCTTGTTTCGTACTCCCTCATTGGCGAGCCAATCTGCAACTTTGTTCGCTTCCCTATGAACATGCACCAACCTAAGAGTTCTCATCATTCTTAGGTGTGCTTGAACTATTTGGTAGACTTGCAGAAGTTGCCAATGTTCTGATATTTTTCTCAGGGGCAGTGCCAGCATTTATCCTCTTCGCTGAGTTAATGACTAATTCCGAATCAGCCTCAATAATCACATTGTGAATGTTGTACTTGAACGTATTTCCAGGCAACATTCCATCGCCATGAGCTCTGCCATGTTGTTGGTTTCTTGTCCTAGATAACTATGGAAGATGATTTGTATGTTTCCTTCCTCATCCCTCAATACCCCTCTATAACCAGCTTCTCCTGGATTCCCTTTTGAATCCTCGTCTATGTTAAATTTTAAAAACCCAAAAGAAGGGGGTTGCCAAGAAGACTTTTCTGATGAGGGTTCTTTGTTAATCTGCATTGAACCGTGAGGGGATTAACCTTGAGCTCTAACTTCTCGAGAATTCTAGTATCTCTTTGACCAATGGGTTTACCTGTAGTTGCACCTCACAGGATATGAACAGTTTATTTGAGTTGCTTAAAGATTAGCTTGAGTATGTTGCCCATAGGACTCGCTCTCTCCTTGAAAATCCTATTGTTGTGCTCCTTCAAGACATTCCAGATTATGAATCCTTAGACAGCATCGAGGCAGATTTTATGATCTCATTTTTCAAAAAAAAAAATTGCCAATTCTTCAAAGTAGTGATGATGTCATTAACATCTCTGTTTGTCTGCTCAAAGACTTATCCAACCCAATTCCAAAGTGTTTTGGTGAAAGTGCATGTATTCAGGAGATGATTTGTAGTTTCTTCCTGTTGTCTACATAAGTGACATCTTGAGGGACCAACAAAGCCTCTTTTTTTAAGATTATCCCATGTCCGAATCTTGCCCTGGTGAACCAGCCACTTGAAAAGTTTGACTTTCATCCAATGAGGATTTTCCCAGATTTCTTTCCACTTCTTATCTGTGTTTGAATGGTTAAACCCTCCATCTATCCTTTTGGCTTCCCTAAAGTTGAAGAGACCCGCCTTTTTCTTTCCCCGTCTTAGTTGATCGTACAAGTTTGAGTTTAAGATTTGTCTCATGTCTAAAAGACCTTCAAGGGCTATAGCTTAAGTATGCAGCATGCCCATTCCTCTGTAATCTGGAAGTTTCCATGTTCTCCATTTCCCATTTTTCCTTGATTGATCCCAGTAGTCACTTACCCACCTTAATTCTTTGTTGATGGTATCAGTGTGAATGTCTACTAATTCTTCACTTCAAATATTGTCCTCATGTTGCCAATTATCCTCCCAAAACCAAGATAGGTTACCACTTCTGATCTCTTAGAAACTATGATTTTGTACTAGGGACCTGTTCTCCCATTCCCTATTCGAAATTGCAGAACCTTTTACTTGTCCTGTCATTTTAATTAGATTCTTCTCCCACCATTCGCTAGCATATTTTTCCTTCCAAATTTTTTCCAAGGGGGCTTGTATTTCTTTTAGCCATCTCCACCAGATTTTGGTACCAAGAACTCTATTATGAATTCTTGGATCATGAAGACCCAAGCCACCATGGGACTTAGGTTTGCACACTCTGTCTCATGCTACAAGGGTCCATTTCTTCTTTTCTTCAAGTTTTGCCCAGAGAAATTCTCTCTAAATGTTTCTTATATTAGTAATTACACCAGTTGGTGTTGGAATGGAAAATAGCATATAGATAGGGATACTTTGTAGGATAGTGTTAGTTAGAATCAGTCTCCCTGCAAGATTTAGTTCTATATTTATCCATTTTCTAATCTTTTCTTTTAGCTTATTAATAATAGGCTCCCAGATACCTTTTTGAAGTGGTTTGTCAATGAGAGGAACTCCCAGGTCCTTCGTAGGGAATGACTCTCTTTGAAAGCCCAAACTTCTGGAAAGATTTCTTTGTCTTGAAATATCCATATAGAAAAAGAAAATCTTAGATTTAGTAAGACTTACATCTATGTCTACTACCCTAGAAAACTCACTCAAAATATGTTTGAATGCTTTGGCTTCCTTGGCAGTGGGTGCGCCTTGAAGCTTGGCATCGTCCACAAATTGCTGATGTGTCACAATGTCCCCACCTTGATTGAGTCTCAGACCCTGAGTTCTGCCTTCCTCCTTAGCAGCTTTGATAGCTCTCCCTAACCCTTCCATCATTAGAATGAAAAGGAAAGGAGAATGAGGATCTCCTTTCCTAAGTCCTCTAGAAGACTTGAAGGTTCTTGAAGGAGAGACATTGAGAAGAATTGAATAGCTGGCTATCGTAGCTAGTGCCATAACCCGTTTAATCCAATTGTGATCAAAGCCATAGGCTTTTAATATTTCTCTTATGTATGACCAGCTAAGCTTGTCATAGGCCTTTGCTATGTCCAGCTGCATAATCATTCCTACCTATTTTTTGGTAATGAGTGAATGCACCATTCATGTGATTGAATTATATTATCTAAAATGTGTCTTCCTTCCACATAGCCCATTTCCTCCTCTGACACTAGGGTTGGGAGGAGAGGTTTAAGACGGTCGGAAATGACTTTGGACATGATATTGTACATCACATGCATAATGCTATAGGTATAAATATGTCTGGAGAGGTGGCCTTTTCTTGTTTGTGGATTAAGGCTATGAAAGATTCATTGAGCACCTTTAACACTGTCCTAAATCTCCAAGAGTCTTCCACTACCTCCGGGATGTCTTGTTTCGCTATCCTTTAATAAGCTTTCAAAAAGTCTACATTAAAGCCATCTGGGCCTAGTGCTTTTCCATTTTGCATCTCTTTCACTACTTCTTCTATTTCTTCTTCTGTTACTATTCTATTGAGATCGAAATTATCTTCTCTAGTAACCAATTTAGGGATGTACTGAGTAAATCTTTTCGTAAACTGGTATCTGTCTTCTGAGGTTTCCTCAACGATTTTATGAAAATACTGGAGTAGGACCTTCACCATCTCTTCATGAGTGTGTCTCTCTATTCCATATTGGTTTGTGAGTTTCACAATTATATTGTTGTTTTTGTGAGCTATGGTGGATCTGTGAAAGAATTTGGTGTTTCTCTCCCCTTCTTTAATCCATTGTACTCTAGATTTTTGTCTCCAGAATATCTCCTCTTGAAGACATCTATTGTCCCACTCTTGCTGGAGTGACTCTGCTATGTCTTTCCTTTCATCTGTATAGCCTTTAGTGATAAGAATCTGGTTTATTCCCTTTAGTTGCTTTTCCACATATTTTTTAGCTTTGAACATGTTACCAAATTCCTTTTTATTCCACTCTTTGAGTCTTCCTTTAATGTGTTTGAGCCTGCAGTGTAGAAGGAACATCTTTGGACCTTGAAGGTGAAGCTCTTCCTTCCACCATTCTTCAATGTTTGTGAGGAAATCTTGATACGTGAGCCAAGCGTTCTCAAACCTGAAGGGGGTGTTCCTTGGTTTTCCAAAAAGGGAAGCTTTTAATTAGATAGGCTAGTGATCTAAACCCCAAAAAGGAAGAATGAGAGTAGTAATGTTGCCTACCCTAAGAATAAGTTACTCTGAAACAATAAATCTATCCAATCTTGAGGCTACTTGGGTAGGTCCCCCTTTTTTGTTATTCGAAGTGAAGATTCCATTTCTTGTTTCCATATCAACCAATTTCAAGTTGGTGATGAAGTTTTTGAAGGCAACTAAGTCTCTACCAAGTGTTCTAGTTCCTCCTTTCTTCTCCATGAGTCATTTTGTTATGTTAAGATCACCACCAAGAATCAAGGGTAGAGCTGGGTATGTCTTCTTCATATCCTCCAGTGTTATGAGGAGTCAAATTTTGTCATTCATTGGCTATGGACCATCCACATTGGTGATAATGTAACATTTTCTGTCGTGCATCGGTTGGAAAATCAGTGAAAAGTGATGTCTGGATGCCTCTGCATCATTCACACCAAATTTTTGTGGATCCCATAGAGTGATAATGCCACCAACAGATTTATTTTCCTTAACTTCAAGGTATTCATATCTATTTAACCATTTGTTGTGTTTTTCACGGATCCTCTCCACAGAGCATTTTGTTTCCTATATGAAAACTATGTTAAGTTTTTCCTCTTTGATCCTTTCACCTAAATTCCTTTGTTTTCTTCTGCTCCTTAGTCCTTTAATTTTCTAGGTTGTAATTTTCATTGAGGTGGGGTTTTAAAGGATTAACTGGAAAGGTATTTCATTATTCATGAGTAAATCATGATTTTTCTACACTCCAATAGTAGTTCTTTCTGTCTTTTTCTTCACCTCCTCTTGTCTGAATTCCTTGTTATCTTTTCTGTTATTAATCCTATTAAGGAAGTACCGTTGTTTTCCTAGTTCTCATGTCCTCTTTTGACTCCTACAATTGTTTGATGTGACGTATTAGGGAGTATCAGTTATACCTTGTCCACATCCTCCTGAGGGATGGAGTTTATTCCCAAGTTTCCTCCATGTTCTAGAAACTTTTCCAACTCTAGGTTCTCCCTTTCTAGAATCTCCTGTAAGTCTTGATCCGTTGTGCCACTTTCACTTTGAGTCATTTCCTAGTATTATTCTATTTCCATGGCACTCAAAGGATCCGTTGCATGTTCGTTCTATTCTTAAATGAACTCCATGCTGGTCTCTTTTCCTTTCCCCCTTACTGTCGGATTCTTTGTATACTCTTGATCCCCTCCATCTGTCTCTTTTTCTCCTAAGATGTCAAACTTGTTTTAACTTTTTGTTTTATCATGACCAATAGGGATATTTTGTGTCTTCCTTCCCCCTCCTTTTTGTTTTCCTTCTACTTTGGTGAAACCGATCTGGTCCTTCCCTTTGCTAGTGCTTAGGTTTTCCTCCCTTCTATTGAGAGTACAGTCTCTAGACAGGTGCCCATGCTCATGACACTTGTGATATTTGAACCGTATATGTTCATAGTCAACTGTTTTAACCCACTCCTCATCATAGACTTCTAGAATAAATTCATCTGGAAGGGCTCCTAATAGGTCCATCTCCGTACATATATAGGCATAGGATATATATTTTCCCTGGAGAGTTGCTTCTGAAATTTTTAAGAAATGACCTAATTTATTGCCTATAGCTTTTAAGGGATCTGGCATCTAATAATCTAAAGGTAAGGAGTATATTCTATTCCATACTGGTACCAAAGTGAAGGTTTCTCGTTCTGACATGAAGTTCATCGTCCATGGCTACATGTATAGACCAGTTGCTGCAAAGAAGTATGGCCCTCCTTCAAAAATCCTATCTTTGTCTTCCATATTCGTAAACAAACAGTAAAAAAACCATTGGATCCAAGATGTATATTTAACTCCCCCTTTGGTTTATAGTTGTATTTTATCCAAGTCTATAAAGCTTTCTCATATGGCTAGATTCCCATGAATTTGCATATGATGGCATAATTTTCCATGTGATCCCTGTGCGCTTGCAGAGCTGGATCATTCAAAATAAACTAAGGTTTAGATATGGTCTTGGGTTTACAGGCCCCGTCTTGGATCTGTTCTCTAATCCTTGACCTTTGTCTTCCTTTTTTCCTCCTGACAGGCTTCTTCATGGGCCCCTTGATCTGCATGGGTTTTGTTGCCTTTCGCCTTTTGAGTTTCGGTGTTTTTTGTCTTGGCCTCCAAGGGTTGTGGAGGTTTGTTCTTTCTCCCTCCTCTCCCTATTTTTTCTGCCATATTACTATAGGAGGGAGTGGAGCTCCCTCCTCCCTGTGTCTCCATGGGTGCCTGATGCCCTCTGTCCCTCGCCGATGGAGAGGTTGTGCACTCTTGTACAACAAGGCCATGGACTTGGATGGAGTTGTGAGCAGAATATGGGGCATTCTTACTACATGGAGGGCTGAGGCATCTTGCAGGGACCTTTGGGCTGAGACTTGTATGCCTGCTGAGATGTTGGTTGGGGATGGCTTATGGAGCTCATGATGACATGAGATTGTTGTGACTTTTGGGGACTTCATATATGGTGGACTTAGAGGATCTGATGCATTGAGGAGCTGAGGTCAGAGAATTTGATGTAGGATGCGGTGCATACTTTCAAGTACACGTATGGGAATGGCTTGAAAGAGTGACTTGATGTGAAGGATTGATATGAGGCACTTTGGAGAGATGGAGTTATGATGATGATGATGCCCTGGTGGCAACACTTGGGCATGGGTTGAGCCAAGAATCAACTACTTTGACACATGGGATCTGATTGATATACGATCATGGGCAGCACATGGATAGATGAGCCATGTGTATACTTATTTCTATGGCAGACTTGAGGGATGGCACATTGCAAATATGGTGGAGGTTGCTTCATGGAGCTAGATTTGGCACACCGAGAGTTGGAGTTTGATGAGATGGTCTCTTCATATGGAGGAGGCACACATATGGATGATGTTGAGATAGATGTGGCTGATTTCATGTAGCACATTGACACCAAACATCATGGACGACATGTTGCAGATGAGATGAGGACTACTTGATGGACCTGAGGATGGTTTACTTATATGGATGGATTCTTGATCGAGTTCAAAATGTGACAGGATGTTTTGAGAAATGACTGATGGTTGCATGAGGATGTGCATTCTCATGGTTTGAACGTGACAGTTGGACTGATCACCCGACTAGTTCAGACATGGGGGTTAACAGTGTACAAAGATCTGTTAGCATTGTGTTGGAGTATCATGGCCACAGTTCACATGAGGACGACACATGATGAGCTCGACATGATATGTTGCAGTGGTCATGTAGCTTGAGATGGAGGGGCGAGCCTTCCATGATGGAGCAGCATGTGGAGATTGTGACATGGTGGTAGATGGTCATGGATTGAGATGACTTCTGATATATGGCATACCGATGGGTGCATACCTTGGTATGGTTATCTTGGTGATGGGTGGTTGCTGAGGTGAGACATGATGGAGATGGTGGTTCTACATATGTGGCAGTGATGGTTGCAGTATGTGGAGGAGTTGACATCATGGATGATCTTGGTCGATGGTTACCAGGATGGTATGTTGTCGAGGACGACAATGATTTCAGGTGGAGGAGGATGTAAAGCCTCTAGTTGTTCGACGCAGTTGGGCACCGGGCAACCCGGGCACACGCACGGGCAAGAGGCGAGTTTGGCTGCATGACGGTTGGGCGACACTTGTGTAGTAGACTTGCGAAAAATATGTGACATTCTCTTGAGGAATATGCGCACATATGAGGAGAGGGTTGGAAGTTTATACACCTTGGAGCCTTAGGCAACAATGTTGGAAGCCGACATATAGATTGGGCGTTCAAAGGGGTGTGCGCACGAAGGTTGGGTGGTCAGCTGGGCAGCGCCACCCACATGTTACGATGAGTATATATGAAGTGCGTTTGAAGAGCATTTGGGGGCATCGATTTCGATCATTGCAACTTCGCACAAGTGAGTAGTGTGTAGGTTCTAGTGCACATTTGGAGAAGGAGAAGGCATAGTTCTCATGCACCCATCCTTGGGCTAGTCGCACGATAGAACATTGCACTTGGTGTTGGACGAAGGTGTGGGCGAAGTTGCGCCCGGTGTTCGGGTGAGGCGTGCACGGTGAACGTGTGGCGCCCGATTTGTGTGACGGCTTCCCGTGGGTGTCTTGGCGACTTGTGTGAGTGCCCGCCCATCGTGCAAGTGTGCATAAAGACTTGTTGGAGTGTTGGTTTGTGGATGGAGGTGTGTCTTTGTTGGAGGCACTTGTGTGTGGCGACTTTGAGGTCCACCCAAGTTGGGAAAACGAAACGACGGTGCGACGAGGTGAACGAAGGTTTGGTTAGTTGTGAGGTGACCGTGTGGAGGTGCCGACGAGCTAGGCAACCGAGTTTGCCGATGTTGTGAAAATTTGGTTGTGTAAATTTGGGGTCTCCCAAGATTTAACTTGTGCATTGTAAATACGAAAGATTGTATAATATGTTGTTGGGCAGACTCATATTGCAGGGAGTTGCTCCTCCCTTTATACTATTGCATTTCTCTTATATAATGTTGTTGATAATGAACGTGTATGGGTGTTCATTGGTATAAAGGCACATTAATAATACTTGGTAACGAAAAATAAACTAAGTATGGATGGTTAAGGCATAGTCTACAATCGTAAGTATTGGTGAAAAGAAAACGGTTGGTAGTGTCGCACCTCGCCGGCACGGTTGAAAGACCACCATAGGCTTGGGGGCATGACAGAATGGATGGCTTTTTCTGAATGCCTCAATCGAATATCAAATTACTCTGCCCCAGTATTTCGGCAACGTCACTAGTTTCTCAATGCCTCCCAGTTGTCAGAAAGTTCAAAAGCTTCGCAACATGCCTAATAAGACTATGGGTGTTGATTTTAAACAATTCAATAAAATTGCGGATAACTCATTGGAATGAAGAACAGAAGAAATGGTGGAGATGGTGGGTATTACCTGTCACACACTCACCTAATACCGACATGTGCATTTAAATTTTCTTCAATGCTTCAATAACTCCCAAGTTGCTACTGTGATTCCTATGGCTTCTTACTGGAGAAAAAATGTGAAAGAATGTGTCTACAACATGTGATATAATTAATTAATAATTACCTAATTGTAAAAATAAAATTACATTTTCTAATAATTCAGAAATTAAAAAAAAAATTAAAATAACAGAAATATAAATAAAAAATAGATAAAATTAAAAAAAATATTAAATTGCTTTCGTTAATGTGCACAGAAAATGCACAAAGTCAACTTTTAAATTCAAAATGGAATCTCTAGATAATGTCGTCTTCTGGGACATTATCTACTCTAGTAATGACGATCAATTCACGAAATTATGAATAACTAGTTTAATTATAATTTGTGTTTTTTATTATATAGTAAAATTGATAAAATACAATTTAAAGATGGGTTTTTTTTACTGAAAAAATATCTATTAAAATTCATATGGATTAATTATTTTTTTC
>APFE031717496.1:0-16101 GCA_000404065.3 Pinus taeda | reverse complement strand
GATTCGATCAGACTTCATCTTTTATAAAGAACACTTACTGGTCTAGCTGCTAAATGCTACATTGAATTACCAAGAGCTTCTTTCAATAATTTCACCACTTCAGCCACTACTTTTTTGACCCACTTCCAGTTACCTATCAAATACGAAATTGGAACAGAACTCCTAACCAACTTTAAACAAACTATTGTTACCCATATATCAGATCATATTCATGAGTGGCAACATCATCGTCGAATGGTTAAGACCTATATTTCTGAATCAACTTTTAGCTGAGTGGTTCATAAAGTCCTTATTTCCATCAATCACCAAGGATGTGGCAAAAGGTCGAGTTGTCATAGAAGATCAAGTTATTGCTCATGCCTAATACTTGGATTTGATTTACACACAATCCGACCTGCTTTATGATAAAATTTCCAATGCACCTCGACCAGCTTTCACTGTTCCCCCTCCTCCACAATTGAGTAAGGGCTCTCATGCCAGTGACGGTGCGATCAATTCTTCAAGCACACAAAGAGTAGGAAGATCATCTAGTCAAAATCTTGTTGTTTCCAATCAAACTACCAATGCATCAGAAAATACTCTTGACTTTGAGATTAATGCTTTGTCATCTGATAAAGGAAAAAATCCAAAGCAACTAGGGAGTGAGAAAAAGGGGAAAAACAAAAAGAAATAAGAAAATTTCCCTGCAGAAAAATCATTTGATTCCTTTACTCCGGCAAGCAAACGTTGTTATCCATGTCTAATATGTAATGACGAGCATTTTACAAGATATTGTCTACATTGCTCTGTGGTATCTAATCTTCTAAAGAATTCAAACACATCGACAGTATTGACTGATCTGTTTCCAACCCCGAAGACACATTTGGTTGCTATAGACCATGCTTCCACATCATAAGTACTCATGTTATCCATCACAAAGCCACAAAATGGAGTTTTGGTGTCAACAAGAAACAAAGATTATGGAAATCCATCATCGTTGAATAAATAATCGTTCTACTTCAACTTCATCTGAATTTGTTCCACCCATTGTACCTAAATTGACAATAAAACCACCAAAGGGAGTTTTGCCCAAATCAACATTCAATCCTCGGGATCGAGCAGCTCAAAATTATAACATAGTGGGAGATCTTGCTTAATCACGCTTCGCTATGTTGACACTCGAGGTTTTGTAGAATTATCCCTCCCAAAAGCAGACTTTACTATCAGCAATAGGTGGAGTAGATCCTACAGATTCAGATATTGTGGTTTTTAACCATGAGGGGTATTCACCATACTTAGCGGCACAATTAGCTTTCCTAATCCAAGTAAAACCTATCAGTAAGAATTTTCACCAAACTATTACTGATGAGGGGGCATCTACTTCCATTATGTCCATGAGCTAGTGGAAAGCATTTGGTTCATCGCCATTGTCATGATCACCAACTATGTTGAAGTATTTTTATGGAAGAACATATACTCCATGTGGGATTTTGAGTAATCTGCAAATTGGGGGCAAACGATTACTATTGAAGTTGAGGTAGCTAACGAACCCTCGATAACAAAATTGTAATGGGGAAGCCTTGGGTATATGCTATGGCTGTCGTGGTTTCCATGTACTTTCGTACTATTTCATTCCCTTTTAAGGGAAAAATCATAGTCATTGATAAGCTAGCATTCTTTACCAATAGTTCATAGGCTACAGGAAGCATTCCATTGGTACACGGACCCCCGTTGTCACTTCAAAGTGTTGGAGCAGGTCTCTTTAAAGATCCTTCGCTAATGGGTACTTTTACCCTACTATCACCATCTGATTTGGTGGAAGTGGCAAGAGTAGAGACTTGAAACATGATTTCCTCCACCTCATCTGATTTAAGGAGGATTACCAACCAAGTTGAGGTTGATAGTAATATTGGGGTGATCTCGCTAGGCACCATTCAATCATCATAGCAATCAATATTTTAGGCTTGTGCAGAAAACTCAAATCCGCACTCAACAATTGTATGGGTAGACAGGTCGTTACAATATTGTACCTCTTCAGATCCTCTTTCATGTATACATTCCAGGGATGAAGGAATCATCTAATCAATGATGATAGGAGAGGAACCTTGGGAAGATTACTATCATTGTTCCCATCTTCCAGATGACATCAAAGATTACTCAAATGAGCTAAACCACCGATCAATCATTGATTTCCTATCAAACTCTGTTACAGTAGATACTGTAGATTCTGAGTGTAATTTTTCAAACATAGAAGAAACAATTTCTATAAACATTTCGACCAAGCCTAACATTGTAGAAACCATTCATGTTGAAAAATCTCGTTCTCCATTGGAACTTGATAATTACCGAACTCTCCTTCATGAATTTAGAGATATTTTTGCACGGTCTGACAAGGAGATGCTAGGAATTGACTCAAGCATTGTTGAACATGAAATCAAAATGTACCCTGATGTCAAACCAGTACAAGAGCGACTTTGACCTATTCATCCAAAGAAAGTCATTGCCATTAAAGTAGAGGTTGAATTTCTTTTCATGCTGGCTTCATTTTCCCTGTACCTCTTACCGATTGGGTATCTAACATTGTTCTAGTTATGAAAAAATAAGGGACAATTCGAGTGTGCATCGATTATAGAGATGTAAATCAAGCATGTACAAAAGACAATTATCCTACGCCCTTTATCGACTAGATTATTGATGAATGTGCCGAATGTGAAATATTGTCATTCATGGATGGATTTTTTGGCTACAATCAAGTAAATATCCACCCACAAGACCAATCTAAAACAACTTTTATTTGTCCATGGGGAACATTTGCCTATCAAAAGTTACCCTTTCGTTTGGAGAATGCAAGGGATACATTTTAGAGGGCAATGAATTATGCCTTCCATGACAGCAAGCACATTGTTCAACCTTATCTTGATGATTTTCCTGCTCATTCATGAAAGCAGGCTAAGCACCCTTAACATTTGAGAGCAATATTTTTATGGTGCCGACACTACAAGATACAACTCAATCCACACAAGTGTGTGTTTTGTGTTGTCTCTGGTCGATTGCTTGGATTCGTGGTCTCGAAAGATGGAATGCGACTCAATCCAATTAAGTTTCAGGCAATCCTCGACTTGCCTCCACCCCTAAACTTGTTACAGTTATAAAAAAGTCAAGGGAAGGAAAACTTTCTAAGGAGGTTCATTCCCAACTATGTTGAATTGGCTAAAGGCTTTACTCATCTATTGAAGAGAGGGGTACCCTTCCATTGGGATCAGGTTGCACAAGCTTCCTTTGATGCTCTTAAAGATTCCCCGATTAGAGCATCATTAATGTATGATCCAAACTATCAAAAAGACTATTACTAGTATCTCGGCACTAAAGATACAACCATTGGCATGGTTTTAGTCCAAGAAGAAAGTGGAATTTAACATCCTATTTATTATTTGATCGTAATCTCAATGATACAGAAAGTAAGTATTCCTATGTCGAAAAGTTAACTTTGGCAGCCGTTCATGCTGTGCAAAGATTTCATCATTACATCCTCCTCCGTAAAGTTACTATTATTTCAGATTGCAACCCTACGACATATATTTTTTTACGTCAATTGTTGGGGGCAAATATTCAAAATGGATAGCTATTTTGCAAGAGTTTGATTTGGAATTCATCAAATCTAAATCAAAGAAATCTCTTGTTTTCACCGAATTACTTTGCGACCTTCCCTCATCCTCGAATGATTCAACATTAGAAGCATTAACCTTGGATGAGTCTCTATTTCTTATCTCATCAAGCGATCCATGGTATGGAGATATACTAGTCTATCTCCTGACCCAAGATTTCCGGCTAATACCTCTTGCTCTGAACATCAATGTACCCAATACGAAGCCAAAGATTATCTGATAATTGGTGATACGCTTTATAGTCATGGTGTTGATACAATTTTACCCTCACGCATGAGGAAGCCGAGAAAGCTTTGAATGAATGTCATTCAAGTGCTTGTGGTGGACACTTATCTGGGTATGCTACCACATAGAGAATTCTCCATGCTAGTTACTTCATGCCAACCATATTCAAAGATTGCATTATTGTTGTCAGAAGCTATCATGCATGCCATATATATGACCAAAAAACCAGATTATCACCTGCACCTTTGCATCTTGTCGTTACTGTTGGCCCATTCACCAAATGGAGCATTGACTTTATGACATGTAACCCCACCTCAGCCATGGGGCATGGGTATATTATAGTTGTGGTTGATTATTTTACCAAATGGGCAGAGGTGATGCCAACATTGAACAATTGTGGTGAAACAACTGCTTTATTTTTCTTCAACCATGTGGTTTCCAAGTTTGGTGTATCGCAAGCCATAGTTATAGATCATGGAACGCATTTTTGCAATCACATGATGGCTGAGTTGACTGCCAAGTTATGGCTATCACATGATAGTTTTACTCTATACTACCTACAAGCTAATGGACAAGTTGAGGCCATCAACAAAGTCCTTAAGCACATGTTGCATAGAATGATTGCATTTCATAAAATAAATTGGCATTTAATCCTGTACTCGGCTCTATGGGAATATCAACCCTTTGTGATAAATGTGACCAAATTCACACCCTTTCAGTTGGTGTATGGTTTGGAAGCAATCTTACTGATTCAATGTTAAATCTCGTCTCTCAAACTCACAATTGACCTGTTACTCGACACTTCTGAAGAAGAAGTGTGTTTCTTAAAATTAATCCATCTGGATGAGACCCATCATGATGTCGAATTGGCTAACGAAGCACATAAGAAATGTATTAAGGTGCAATATGATAGGAATTTCAAGCCTCATGTGTTCTCAGAAGTTGACCTGGTCTTGCTTTACAATCAAGATTCTGATAAACTTGGAGCAGGAATATTTGAACCAGTATCGATGGTCCCTTATATTGTTAGTGTGTTTTGATGAAAGGTGCCTACAAGTTAGTGGACTATGATGGGATTCCATTGTCGCAGCCTCGAAACAGGTTGTACCTTAAACATTACTATGCTTAGTTAAATGTAGTAAAACTCACTGTATATATCTTTTTATTGCATGTGTGTGTGTGTTTCTTTTAGAGTTCTTATTTTGTTAAGTAATCCACTTTCCATTTGTTGTAGATGTTGAACTTTTTGGAAACATTTGTTGGTTATGTGGATGGGGCTAGTCATAGTACGCAGAACCTATCCTCTGCAGCATAGGCCATTTTCGCTCCAAGTGGCGAGTTAGTGAGTTTTAGAGAGATTTGTATTGCTTGATCAATGAATAATATCACTGAGTATACCACGTTGATTGAACTTCTCTCTGATTCCATTTCACTTGGCATATGCAGATTCCTAGCTCATTGTACTACAACTTACTGACGTTTATACCATCTGAAACCTAGCAAATCATCGCATGTTCCTTAAAGTTCATATTTTGGAAAGGTATTTTGAACACATTCAATATCAGCATATTTCTAGAAATCTAAACACATTAACTGATTCTCTAGCGAATTATGTGTTAAATAAACATTTGCAACATATGTAAAGTTAATATTTTCAATTCACATCATTAGTTGAATAATATTTCATCACATAACCATAATAAAACTTTGAAAGTAAAATAGATAGTTTTTTTAAAAGTTTTTACAAACAGTTTCTGTGCAAGACAAAAATTGGTCACCTGACCCAAAAACTCAAAATGTATGCAGAAAACATCTAAGTAGACTAGCGGTGTTCATGGTAACAAGTCATAGCTTGTGCTATCATGTGTAAAAGTCTCATCCAACGACCTAGAACACCAATGGTGTGGCACTACAATCTCATAGGAAACTCCTCGATCTGGACATCCAGAATGCCTAGGGTCAAACCCTCTATGTGGTCATGTTGTTCAGCTAGTCTCTCGACTAAATCTAAGTCTCGGAGAACTACTCTCCCAATAGGTCTCTATGCTGGCCCACCTACCTCTCTTTGGTGCCCCACAATTCAAACAAGTCCAAGATATGCATACATGAAAAATGATTTTGTTTAGTCTTGGAGATAAAAAAAAATGTAGAAACTTTAAAAATAAAAAAACTCTTTGGTCAAAAAATTTACCTATAGCACCCCATTGTGCTCCAACTCGTAACATCAAGTCTGGATCTCTGTGGAAATCCATCCTTGAATATGGATATTTTATGATGGCCATATCCTGTCGATCAAGCCACTCAAAGAATGAAGGGGTAAATGTAATCAACGACTGACTAGCATGCACAACCATAATATCTATCCATCTTTGCATCTATGCATCTCTAGGTCCAGATACACCCAGTGAAATAAGTTGTGGCTACATAAGTGGAATTCTCTCCAAGGAGAAAGAAATTAGGATCGACCCATAAGCAAAAACTTTTCACCTTGGTCAGTTGTTCTTTCAAGGATGAAAGTATTGCCTCGCACCAATTGAACACTTTTGACTCTAAACACTCTAATGCATATTGCATGTATGATCTATTTGCCAAATGCAATGTCATGCTGCCATCCAATTTCAAAATGGTAAAGAGGATCATCCTCAATGGTAAGTCACTAACATCCCTGATGTTAATCTTTCCATCCCTGCGAGGTTATGCACCTGGCTAACAGAATTATTGTATGTAATCTCTCACTGATTCACCCCCTTTGGCAAATCCAGAAAGTGAGATGGGGGAACCTCGCGTCAAGAATCCAGTAAGAAAGTATGTGCCATTGATGGTAATTGAGAACACTTTGTCTCTAATGTGAAATTCTTGATCGGTAGGATCCCATGAACGAACAAGGAACTGCAAAAGCTTAATTTGCTTCCTCATACCAAATAATCAGAAATATTTGAGTAACCCACAATTCCTTCGGGCCATAACATTGCCCTGCTTATTTAGGGCAATCATATCATGTCCTTCGTGCTCTTGTTCCCTCCATGTAATCATCATTCTGATCCAATGCATACCTGAAAATACAACCATAAGGAAAATTAGGATCCATTTCTTGCAAAAAACAGAAGAATTTGTAGGTGAAAACAACTTAATTAAATTGGGTTTTGTGCTCAGTGCAGCCCAGCCTTAGGGACAATGCATTGCAATACAGGTAACCTTCTAGGTCAGTGCACTGCAGTGCACCTTTTGATGATGAAAAGGTGCATTGACCCCAGGTTGGAAAATTGAAACCTCAAGGACCCCAAAAACTCAAATTTTTTTCCTAAAACTAAAAATGAATGATGTGAAATGAAACAGAAAAAATATAGTTCCTACCTGGTTCCGATGGAACAAGGAATGGTCCACTGAATCTTCTACAATCAATTGGTGAACTTTGAGGTAAAAACTACTCCAAAGAACAAAAATCAAAGGGTAAATGTGAAATGGTAAAAATGAATGGTAAAACTTGTTTTAATGTTTATTGCTTGCACATTAATTTAGTAAACATTAGTTTTTATTCATTTTATCCATGAAATAGGTATTTTTAATCCATTTTGATGGTGTTTTCAGCAAGTTTGACAACTGACATGCAGAATTTGATGTGCTCAAATGTAAACTGAACATCTTTGACCACAAAGAAAACTTTTATCTCTTTCTCGACCTTTGTTAAAAATGAAAAAGGAACCCCCTTGGAGTCCTCCTTAAGCTCTTTTCAGACCCTCTAAACATGAAAAGATTGCTGAGCTCTTGTCATTTCCAGCTTGTTAGTGGATTGGAATTGATATCTACTTAGTATAAGTTTAACCCTTTTTTAGGTTGAGATACATTAACTATGAAAAAGGAATACATTGATCAAACATGATCAATAGGTTATCTATCATATTGCTTTATGCTTTTTTGGACTTGAGAGACAAATCCATGAAAAAAACATTTGGAGTTTTCTTTTCGTCACTTTTCAAACTCTCTAAACATGGAAAGAACTGAGTTATATTTGTCATTAAAGTCGTTAAAAACATCAAATAGCGACAAACTAGTCCATCTAGACGCGATTGAGTTTCACCTTAACTAGACTCGTTAAAGCATCAAATAGCGATGGATTCACCTAAAGGGTGACATTATACAATAAGAATATGTTATCCTCCTCAAGCTTGATAAAAAATAAGAGGTATTGGTCATCAATTACTGGGGAAAATGGGAAAAAGGGGAGAACACTTTTTGGTAGCAAGTTGCTCTTGAACATGACACTTTCACCTCATCACCATGACTATGTGGGTTGGGTCATTCAGCTTCATCGTTATCACACCATTTGTCTATCATACCATCCATTACCTTGTTTTGGGTCAATTCTACCAATTCATTTTAGTGTCGCTGACATGCTCAAGAAAGGCCATTCAGTTCAAACTTCATCCTTTGCAATACCTTAAACCTTCATTTTCATAACTGCCATTCTTGAACCTTCTATCGTGTGTCAGTTTTTTATCTCCAAAATAATTTACCTCATTTCATGTTGTTAATGTGGGATACTTCAAGAGTAAGAGATCATATTATCTCGATCTCCACAGAAAAGGACTTTATTAATGTGGAAAACACTGAAAGAGAGGAACTAGGGTTTCAAGCCTGGTGCACCACAGATCGAATCCTGCAGCACTGTTACAGGCCTGGAGCTCCACAGATCAAGACTGGTAGCACTGTTTCGAAAGGGGCGTATGCTGTCAGATTGGATGGGAGCAGAGGGGTCCAGTGGGACCCCTACTTTCAAACAAGTCATCCTGCAAAAACGACTGCAGAGCATGAAGGAAGGAGTCAGAATAGAAGGTTAGAATAGTTCAAGGATGAACAGTAGAAATAAGAAGGAGAAGACATCAATGATGTCTGACAAGACTGCCTTCTCTGCAGAAGTCAGAACTTCAGCAGAACAGAACAAGAGCGGCAATCAAGAGAACACTGCGGAGAAAGATCAGCCCATGGGAGAGAAGGAAGCGGACCCACAAACAGACAAAGAACAAGACGACAGCAACAAAAGGCAATCGGAAAAGGAGGGGGAGACCAGCGTTAACCCCACAAGACTCGGGCAACTAGTAGCACATGTAAGCCAAAGAAAACTGAAAGCCTACGGGTGATTATCTCTGACCTGGATATACAAACCTATAGGGAACACATGGCTGAACAGGCCATCATCTGCAGATTCATGGGAATCTGGCCAATGGAGAGGACTCTCTGCCAATGGATAAGGCAGGTGTGGAAACCTAAAGGAGATGTGCAGCTACATCTAGGAGCCAGAGGTTTCTTTACGGTAGTTTTCACAAGCATTGAAGACAAAGATCGGGTTTTCGAGGGAGGCCCATATTTTCTAGCCTCAGCAGGGTTATACATGAGACCCTGGCAGCCAAACTTTGCCCCGGAAAAAGAATCTTTCACCTGTGTCCCAGTTTGGATAAAACTCTTTTCTCTCTCGATTGACTACTGGGGGTTGAGCGCCCTGAAGCAGATAGGGAACAAGCTTGGGAAGTTTGTCAAAGCCTCAGAAGCCACCCTGCAAAAAAGATACACTTCCTGTGCAAGAATTTGTGTTGAAATGGATGTCTCCGGAGTGCTTCATGAAGGAGTTTGGTTGGAGTACAGGGACGAGGAATACTTCCAAGCTTTAGATTATGAGCACATACCCTTCAGGTGTCGAAAGTGCCATGAACATGGGCATCTGATGCGAGACTGCCCTCTGAACCAGAAGGAAGCAGAAGAAGACAAAACCCAGAACAACAAAGCTAAAAACGACTTCATCAAACCAAAGCACAGGCAGAGGGCCAACAGAAGAAGGAGTACCAAAGGAGACACAAGGAAAAATCTCTTCAATAATCCCTTTGAATATCTGGACCAGGAGACTAACTCAGAGGAAAAAAAGAACACAACCGACAGAGAAACAGAGCTAGCAGGACAGGAACACCCCCGAGCGGAAGGCAAAGAAACCGGGATGCCCAGCGGTGAAGTCCAGATGCAAGACAGAACAGAGGAGTCAGATTACGAGACAGACATGGTAACTAGTGAAGTGGGGAGTGAAGATCAGGAATTAGATGAAACACTTGCCATGGAAGGGTTAGATTTATCAGCTCTGGCGGATAGATGGAGAACCGAAGGGATTGAAAAAGCGTCGGAGGAAGAGATAAGAAGAGTCACGGACCTCTTCATAGCAAGGCAGAAAGATATCATGGAAAAACAAAAGCACAAACTCAGTGTCTTTAAAGGAGGCAAGATTCAACACAGAACAACCCTAGGCAAAATCTCTGGTTCAGCAAACAAACGACGAAGAGGACGCAAATCAAATGGAGAACACTTGCAGGACCTGGGGGAGATATTGCTCAATGCTGGGCAGATCAAGCAATTAAGTGAGTACCCATCCTTCTTTAAATCTGTTTAATCATGAAAATAATATCCTGGAACGCAAGAGGTATGAACAGTCAAAGCAAACAAAGACTGCTAAAAAGACAGATGGAGAAAAATAATCCTAATATGTTGTTTTTACAAGAGACAAAGTGCAACAAAGTCCTCACTGAAAAATTACGACTCAAACTAGGCAGAAACTTTGAGGTTTTAGAAATAGAGAGCAAAGGACGCGAAGGAGGATTAGCAACCTTCTGGGACACCAGGAGATACCAGCTAGTCGCAGCAGAAGCAAGCAAGAACTACCTGGCCATGGAGATGCTTCTTATAGGTAATTCTTACTCTTTCCTCTGCATCAATATTTACAGTCCTCAGAGGTTAGATGATAAACTTGTTTTCCTAGACTCCTTGAAGAAACTTATGGAAAGACACCCTAGAGCAAATTGTATCTTGGGAGGAGATTTCAATATGATCACCTCCCTCATGGAGAAAAAAGGGGGGCTCCGAAAGCTCAATCGGGATGGGGAACAATTTAAAGAATTCATCGACAATGCAAATTTAGTAGATGTATACCCAAAGCAAGGTAGCTTTACCTGGAACAATAGGAGGGGTGGAGAACATCTAATCTCCTCAAGACTGGACCGCTTTCTCGTTTCAGAGAATCTTTTACTAGATGGAAGAAACCTGGAGTCAAGCATTCTTCCCAGTGGAGGATCTAACCACTGGCCGATCTCCCTTGTCATCGAAGTTCCAGGACCCCCCAGGAACAAACCCTTCAGATTCGAGAAGTTCTGGATTGAACACCCCAACTTTCTCACCATGGTGGAAAAATGGTGGGCGGAACCCTTAGTTGAAGAAGGAACCAAGATGTTTAATTTGCAAAATCGTCTCAAAAACGTAAAACTGAAATTAAAAGATTGGAACCATACAGTTTTTGGGAACATCTTTCAGGAAAAAGCAACCATAGAGGAAAAACTGGAACAAATTCACAAAGAAGGGATAGCAGGCAGGAGAGATGAGAACTCCAGTGAACAAGAGAAAGAGTTAACTCAACAATGGCACACCCGATGCAAGCAGGAAGAAACATTATGGAAACAGAAATCCCGGGTGCTATGGTTAAAGGAAGGAGAGCAAAACACAAAATTTTTTCACAGGTCGGCAATAGATTACAGGAATGCCAACAAGATCCTTGAACTGAAGAACAATGAAGGAGGAATCCTCAGAAATCACAACGACATTTCGGTGCTACTTTCAAATCACTTCAGTAACATAGCACAGGAACCAAATGTCAACAGGGAGGCAGCCATCCAGGAAATAACTAATGCCATTCCCCGCTTAATCACAGAGGAGCAGAACTGGTCCCTAAGGAAAAAGATCACTATGGAAGAGGTGGAGGAGGCAGTTAGGAGCATGCCTAATGACAAAGCGCCGGGTCCAGATGGATTCACCATCAATTTCTACAAAGCATGCTGGGAAATTGTCAAGTACGATATTTGGGAAATTGTGGAGGACTCTAGAAGATCTAAAACTATCCTTAAATCTTTAAATTCAACCTTTATAGCTCTTGTCCCCAAAGTAGAGGAAGCCAATACCCCGGAAAAATTCCGACCTATTGCCCTCTGCAATGTTATTTACAAAATCATATCTAAAGTCATCGCCAACAGGCTCAAGATGATACTCCCGGGCATTATCTCTCAGGAACAATCCGGTTATGTGGAAGGGAGGCAGATTCTGGACAACATTTTGCTCGCCCAGGAAATGATACATTCTCTCCATTCAAGGAAAGTACCTGGTATGCTCATGCAGTTGGACCTGTCCAAAGCATATGATAAAGTAAGTTGGACTTACCTAGAAGCTATTTTAAAAGCTTTTGGCTTCAGTCAGCCCTGGATCAAATGGGTTTTAGAGCTCATCAAATCAACAAGACATTCGATTCTAGTCAATGGCACTCCCTCCATGCCCTTCAGGCCTACAAGAGGCATAAGGCAAGGGGATCCTCTCTCCCCCTTCCTGTTTGTCATTCTTATGGAAGGCCTAAGCAGATTAATTATCAAGAAAAAAGATGAAGGCCAGATCAGAGGTTTACAGCCCATCAGGTCCTGCCCGGCCACCACGCACCAGCAATTCGTAGATGACACAATGCTTCATGGCACCCCCACAGTAAAAGAAGCTACTGCGTACAAGGACATTCTCCACCTCTTCAGCAAAGCCTCGGGTATGGAGATTAACTTCTCCAAATCTACCATTTTTTTTTTCAATACTCATCTCGCGGTTCAATCTCATCTCTCCAGACTGTTGGGGTTCAGAATAGGCTCCTTACCTTCCAGATATCTTGGTGCCCCCCTCACCCTCAAACCTTGGCAGAAGGCTCATTGGGAGAAAATCCTGGCCAACATGGAAAGGAGATGCAAACACTGGACTAACAGAGCTCTAAATTTTGCAGGCAGATTGGTGCTCACAAAAGCTATCCTCCAAGCCATTCCACAGTACATGCTTTCTATCCTTCCCGCTCCAAAGGGAGTCCTAGATCAAATAAGATGCATTCAACGTGCCTTCCTTTGGAGTGGTAATAGTGAAAAGAAGAAATGGTCGCTGGTGGCTTGGAAAAAACTCTGCAGACCAAAGAACAGGGGAGGCCTAAATCTGGTTGATCCCGCTATCACCAACAGAGTTTGTGGTGCCAAAATCTGGTGGAAATGGATATCAAGCACTAAAATCCCATGGGCTAATCACTGGAAGGAGAAATACAGGCCGACCAGCAGTAATCTGGAACTCATAAGATTGCAGGATAACCCCAATGGATCCCCCATTTGGAATCACGCCCAAGCTAACAGAAGCATTATCCAGGATTACTGCTTCTGGGAAATTCGCAATGGCACTCAAGCTCTCTTCTGGGAAGATGCTTGGCAGCAAACCCCTAAATTAGAGTCTCCTGCTCTCCTACCCCTAATGTTAGCCTACCAATCAGAGGGCCACAACAGAGTCAACCACTACTGGAACTCTTCCAGTGAAGACCTAGAGTGGAGAGAATGGAAAACTTTCAATATAGACCAGTATGGTATGCCTCAACATGTTATCCAGGATCTAAACCAACAAATTCACAAAAGGAAGATTAGAATTGCGGCTGAGGATGACAAGCTCAGGTGGGGACCGAAAGGCAACGGGGAATTCTCGCTCAAAGAAGCAAGAAGCGTAATCGAACAGGTAGAGCATCCTGACATAGTTCCTTGGGCCGATAAAGTTTGGGATAGCTTTCAATGGCCAAAAATTCGTACCTTCCTCTGGCTTCTTATGCAGAAGAAAACTCTAACTTGGGAGAACTTAAGGAAAAAAGGATTTCAGGGACCTTCAAAATGCCTCATGTGTCTACAGGAGGAGGAAACGATGAATCACCTCTTCAACTCCTCTGAATGGGCGTCACAGCTATGGCTATGGATGGAAGCTATCTTGGAAGACACAGATAGAAACAGGGAATCCATTCAAGAGACGATTACCAACTGGAGGAAACATTTCTCTCGCATGAACAGTGTAAGCAGCATTTGGAAATGTATCCCAGGTTTTGTTACATGGACCATATGGAAAGAAAGGAACAGACGGGTCTTCACACAAGAAACTCGAAGTATTGAATGTGCCAAAGAATCTATTTTAATTAATGTCAGACAGCTGGTTCAGACAAAATGCAAATTCGACCCAACAGATAAACCAACGGGAAAAGACTTACGTATCTTAAAGACTTTTCAACTGGAAGCCTTCAGCAGTTGCCTCCCCGGAGGTCATAACGCCCGCACCTCATCTCAAATCCACAGTTGGCAACCACCTCCTGAAGCCTGTCTCAAGCTGAACTTTGATGGCACTTCGAGGGGGAACCCGGGCATTGCAGGTATCGGCGGAGTCATACGTAACCACAAAGGAGACATAGTCCACATTTTCTGCAGATCGTTGGGGGAATGTACGAACAATGAAGCGGAATTTGCAGCAATGGAGCAAGGTTTAAGGATTCTCAGGTCCCGCAGACAGGGCAATTTCATAGTAGAGGGAGATTCCTCCTTAGCAATCTCAGCAGCTAAGCGCATCCAAGCAGGAACTCAAACCAGCAAAGTCACCAAGCATTGGAGATTGGCGAGGGCAACCGAAAGCATAGCAGAATTGATAAGAGATCTAAAAGGCACTGTTTTCCAATCTATCAGGAGAAAGGCAAATGGTATCGCCGATTTCCTGGCAAACCATGGAGCTGACACCCCGCACCTCATCACAAACAGTTGTTGGCAGGACGTGAACTGCCCCACTCTCAAGGTGAAATGCGAACAGCTGGCGGAAAAGGACAATTTCCACGTCGACTCTTCATAAGGGATGACGGCCTCAGCACCAGGCACCGGGAGATGGAACACATCGGCATCAGCACTAATCATAACCTCAGTGATGGTATGACAGGGTGTAAAGGACAGGGCACTACCCGGCGGCGGCATGTCAGCACAGGCATCGATAGTTACGGTTCAGGCGATCGAAAGAACTGTAGTAGTACCAGCCAATCTGTCACCTCGAGTAGGATTAGGCGTGGTAAAGCTCCCAGTACATTTAATACAAACCTTAATGCAGATAAGGATCTGGACATTCGGAACAGAGGAAATCAGCAGGCTAATACACAGAGTACCTCCTCAACTTCCAATCACCGTCACAATCCTTCCCTCGTACAGCTTACTTGGCATCAAGGAAATCAAAGCATAAGCAGCCACCTCCTCTCGGTTTCTGCCTACCTTGGTCTCATCTGTGCGAACCGATTTTCTAATTATGGCAGCAGTACCCGAAGCTTAAATGGGACAGCCATTACCGGCAGGCAATCTCTCAATCGCAAACGCTATAAAGCAAGACATCGCAACCCAATTCAAATCACTTCAGCTCTTGTAAGGGGTGATAACAATATTGCCATAGGTAAGCGGTGTAGTGAGGGCAAGCACAACAGGGAAGTCATGGATGGGAGTGGAAGCCGCAACGCAGCAGCAATTCAGGACCTGCATGAAGCAAAGAAAGGGTACGAAACTAGAGCCATGACCAAGTATAAGCGCAAAGTGGAGGAACTGGAGTATAAGGTTAAACAGGAAGAAGAAGGTCGAACTGAGGAGGAGATCGCGGCAGAGGTTAACTGGCTGCATGATCCAGGAACCCCTGCCAAAAGGGCTACACAGTACGTGCGCACAAGAGCGGAAAGCTGGCGGACCAAAACACTGATAGCCAAAGCGTTGGAAGCCATGGAAAAGGAGAAGCCAAAGATCATCACAGAAGTGAACTTGACTGACGCGCAAATGGCTAAAATCGTGGATTACAACAACTCTCTGGACGGCCGCATAACCAGAGTCCAGGACGCCATTCAAGTCGTGAACCGCAAGCTCACTCTCCTCTGCAGACTGCTTAAAGATACCATCAACCAGGGACCCTGTTCTACTCAGACTTCGAACGCAAATGCACCGGAGCAGGACGACAATATTCTCAGTGACATGCAAGCCAGAGCTTCTTCCCATGCTGCTCAAATGGGCCTCGATGCCATCAGTCTGATGGGCAAGCACATCTAAACTCGGCCTCTGCTTTATGTCCTCTGTTCTAAGTCTTCTGGTCATTTTGGCTTTCTCTAGTTTTCACTATGTCACTGTTTCGGTTTACTATGTAACGACCCTCAGGGTCTATGCGAATAATGTTGGTGACTGCCGCCCTGCGTGGTGTGCCATTGGTAGTTCAGTTTGCTCAGCACTGTTAGGTAATCTATCACAGATGTCCATCTGCATTAGCAGAATTTTTGTACTTTATCTTGTTATATAATATAACTATCTGATTTACACAAAAAAAA
>APFE031717481.1:0-12460 GCA_000404065.3 Pinus taeda | reverse complement strand
GCTAGTTTTCATATCATGATATTTGATCCCTCTCGGGGCTTAGTAGATCCAAAGTAAGATGGATCTATGTTGGTTTAATTCCCCCCTTTAAATAGGCTACATTCCAGGTGAATACCACGTGTCAATACCATGTGCCATTTTTATTTTTATTAATACTAATATTAGGGTTAATAATGTTTTATTTATTAGATCCAAAGTAAGATGGATCTATGTTGGTTTAATTCCCCCCTTTAAATAGGCTACATTCCAGATGAATACCATGTGTCAATACCATGTGCCATTTTTATTTTTATTAATAGTGATATTAGGGTTAATAATGTTTTATTTATTTACCCTACCTCTCGTTTATTTATATTTTTATTAATTTATCATACCTCTTTTACAAATATGGTTTCTAGCCCATAGGATTCACTTAAATAAAACCTCTTTTCTGAGCCTTCATAAATAGAAAGAGGGTTATGGACTAAATATAAAAAGGGGTTTTATTTATTTACCATACCTTTTGAGTAAGTATAAAAAGAGGTTTTATTGATTTACCATACCTCCACTTTATTTATATTGTTATTTGTTTACACCCTTGCATGTCTATAAGGCGACTTATGGAGTAAATTTTAAAAATGTTTTATTTATTTACTATACCTCTCATTTATTTATATTTTTATTAATTTACCATACCTCTTTTATAAATATGGTATTTGGCCCATAGGATAAACTTAAACAAAACCTGTGCTTGAAAATTAGGGAGAATGGAAGGTTGTAACTCCTAATTTCAAGGGATAAATTTACCTTTTTTACCCTCTCCCTTAAAATAAGATGGACTAACCTCCATACCTAACTTTTTTATAAAATAAATTTGAGGCCATTTGTAAAATGTACTATGACACAAAATATTCACCCACTAAAAATTTAAAACCCCTTAAGGGCGAAAATTCACCCCTAAAAGTTTCCATGCCTAATTTTGAGCTATTGAGCCAGATTCTCAGCCTACATTTTCAAGGTAATCATGATTATGTTTCTTCTTTACCACTGCATTTGACCACTCCCTTCAGTACTCCTAAGCTTGATACTACTCTTCTTGTGATTAGCCCTAGTAAATCCTTGCATATTAGTTTAGATTTGGACTCATCTCAGTAGGAGCAGCTTGTGAATTTGTTGCAAAACCATCTTAGTGCCTTTGCATGGGGCTATGAAGATATGAAGGGTATTCCTCCTGAAACTTGTACACATCATATCTATATTCAGGAAGGAATCTGACCTGTTTAACAACCCCAAAAGTGAATGAATCCAGATCTAAGAAATATTGTGAAGGAAGAAGTACAGAAACTCTTGGATGTCAGTTTTATCTATCATATTTCTGAAAGTGAGTGGGTCTCTCCATTAGTGCCATTACCTAAGAAAGATGGAAGGTGGTGTATTTGTATTTATTATCAAGAATTAAACAAAGCCACTCTAAAAGATTATTCCCCTCTCCCTTTCATTAACCAAGTGCTTGATAGCCTTGCAGGAAAAAAAAATTTCCTTTCTGGATGGGTTCAATGGTTATAACTAGATACAGATTGCACCCGAAGATTAGGATAAAACTAATTTTACATGTCCTTGGGGTAAATTTTCTTATAGAGTGCTTCTCTTTGGTTAATGTAATGCCCGAGCTACCTTTAAAAGGGAAATCCTGGCCATTTTTTCTGATCTAGAATTTGTAGAAATTTATATGGATGACTTTTCTGTATTTGGTGATTCTTTTCAAGAAGATCTCAAAAGCCTGGAGAAATTACTTCTACGTTGTTAGGAAGCCCACCTCACCTATAGTGATAAGAAATGTAAATTAATGTGCAAAGCGGGAGTGGTACTTGGCCATTTGATTTCTGGACAAGGTATCCAAGTTGATCTAGCAAAGATTGAAATCATTCTGCATCTTCTTGCACCCAAAACTCAAAGGGAAGTAAGATGTTTTTTAGGACATCTCGGTTACAATAGGAGATTCGTTGAAATTTTTTCTAAGATAGTTGCCCCTCTTTTCCAACTTCTAGCTAAGGATATGAATTTTCTTGGACCACAGCTTCCCAACAGTCTTTTGAAACATTGAAGGAAAAGTTAGTACATGCACTTGTTTTGAGAGGTCCTAACTAGTCCCTCCCTTTTCACATTTCCTCTAATGCTTTATATTTGGCTATTGGTGCAGCTTTAGCACAAGAGGAAAATAAGCAATCCTATGTTATTTATTATATTAGTAATAATTTTTCTATTGCTGAATTAAATTATACAATTACAGAGAAAGAGCTTTTAGCTATAATTTTTGTAAATAATAATTTCAAGCACTATATTACAGGATATAAAGAATTTGTACATATTGATCATTCTGCGATTAAATATGTGATGAACAAGCCATTGACTAGCAGTAGAATCACTAGGTGGTTACTATTGTTGCAAGAATTTAATATTATTATTGTTGATAGACCAGGAAAATCTAATCTTGTAGCAGATTTTCTTTCTAGATTAGATAATCTTGGTGAAGCAACTAATGTTAATGATGATTTTCCATACAAACTTCTTTTTGCTATGTAAACATATTCTTTGTGGTTTTTTGACATTGCTAATTACTTGATTACTAGGAAAACACCACCCCACTTGTCTGCTCGTGAAAAGCAAAATATTATTCAGAAAAGTGTTGCATACTCCTCGATTCAAGGAGGTCTCTTTTACACTGGTCCAGATCTGATTATCTCTAGGTGTGTAAAAGATGAGGAAGTGTTTGACATATTGAAATCTGTTCATGATGAACCTTATGGAGGCCAGTTCGCTGATAAGTGGACTACATATAAAATATTGTGTGCTGGTTACTTTTGGCCTTCCTTGTTTAAGTATGCCAAACAGTATGCCAAGCGATGTGATAGTTACCAGTGAATGGACCAGCCTAATGAAACCAATGAAATGCCTTTATGCCCCCAAGTTATAATTAAGCCATTTGAAAAATGGGTTATTGATTTTATAGGACCAATAAATCCAATGTCATTAAGTAAAAAGCATATCTTGGTTTGTACAGATTTTGTTATGAAATGGGTAGAAGCTAAAGTTGTTTCCTTTGCTACATAAAAAGTTGTTGTTGATTCTATTTTTACTAAAATCTTTACTAGATTCGGTGTGCCTAGAGAAATTATTTTTGACAATGGTTTGCAGTTTATTTCTAATCTAGTACAAGGTGTGATGGAGCAATACAAGATCTAGCACAGGAAATCCATGCTGTATCACCCGCAAGTAAATAGCCAAGTGGAATCCACAAACAAAGTGATCAAGTCCATTCTTACAAAGACAGTAAATATGCACTAGAAACACTGGGTTGAAAGATTACCAGAAGCTTTGTGGGCATACAAAACCACTTGGAGAAATAGCACGGGGCATACATCATATGAGCTGATATATGGCAAACAGGTTCTATTACCAATTGAATTCTAGATCAAAACTTTCATAATTATAGTTCAGTTAGGACTAGATCTCTTTGAGGCACAACAACAGTGTCTTCTCCAATTAAATGAGTTAGATGAATTTCATAGGAATGTTATTCAGCAGAACATACTAATTCAGCAGCAACACAAAAGGTGGCATGACAAGTCTATTTAGAAAAAGCAATTCCAACCAAGTGATTGGGTGCTCCTTTATGATGGGAAATTCCATACACATTGGATGGGACCTTATCAAGTGATCTGAGTATTCGAGAATGGAGCAATAGAAGTTAAAACTATTGATGGATAAAATTTAGTTTTCTTGGTAAATGGACACAGATTAAAGAAGTATTTTCAGCCACTTGCCATGAAATATTTTACACAGTAAGTCCAATAGAAATTCGGAATGGTATTATATTAGTAAGAATTTGTCTTCCGCTGAATTAAATTATACAGTTTCAAAGAAAGAGTTTTTAGCTGTAATTTTTGCAATTATTAAGTTCAGGCACTATATTATAGGATATAAAGTATTTGTACATACTGATCATTCCACGATTAATTATTTGATGAACGAGCCATTGACTAGTAGTAGAGTGACTAGGTGGTTACTATTGTTGCAGGAATTTAATATTACTATTGTTGACAGACCAGGAAAATCTAATGTTGTGGAGATTTTCTTTCTAGATTAGATAATCCTGGTGAAGCAACTCCTGTTAATGATGATTTTCCATATGAACATATTTTTGCTCTGTCATCAGATTCTCTAAGGTTTGCTAAAATTGCTAATTACTTGCTTACTGGGAAAACACCACCCCACTTGTCCACTCGTACAAAGGGGAATATTATTCAGAGAAGTGTTGCATACTTCCTGGATTCAAGGAGACCTCTTTTACACTAGTCTAGATCTGATTATCTGTAGGTTTGTAAGAGAGGAGGAAGTGTTTGAGATATTGAAATCTGTTCATGATGAACCTTGCGGAGGCCACTTCTCTGATAAGTGGACTACATATAAAATATTGTGTGCTGGTTACTTTTGGCCTTCCTTGTTTAAGGATGCCAAACAGTATGTCATGTGATGTGATAGCTGCCAGTGAATGGGCCAGCCTAATCAAACCAATGAAATGCCTTTATGCCCCCAAGTTATGATTGAGCCATTTGAAAAATGGGCTATTGATTTTATAGGGCCAATAAATCCAACGTCATTAGGTAAAAAGCATAGCTTGGTTTGTACAAATTTTGTTACAAAATGGGTAGAAGCTAAAGTTGTTTCCTTTGCTATAGAAAAAGTTGTTTTTGATTTTCTTTTTACTAAAATCTTTACTAGATTTGGTGTGCCTAGAGAAATTGTTTCTAACAATGGTCCGCAGTTTATTTATAATCTGGTACAGGGTGTGATGGAGCAATACAAGATCCGGCATAGGAAATCCATGTCGTATCACCCACGAGAAAATGGCCAGGTGGAATCCACAAAGAAAGTGATCGAGTCCATTCTTACAAAGACAGTAAATATGCACCTGAAAGACTGGGCTGAAAGATTTCCAGAAGCTTTGGGGGCATACAGAACCACTTGGACAAATAGTACGGGACATACACCATATGATCTGGTATATGGCAAACAAGTTTTGTTACCAATTGAATTCCAGATCAAAACTTTCAGAACTGCAGTTCAGTTACGACTAGATCTCTCTAATGCACAACAACAACATCTTCTCCAATTAAATGAGTTATGTGAATTTTTTAGGGATGATATTCAATAGAACATACTAATTCAGCAGCAATGCAAAAGGTGGCATGACAAGTCTATTCAGAAAAAAACAATTCCAACCAGGTGATTGGGTGCTCCTTTATGATTGTCGATTTAAAATTTTTAAAGGAAAATTCCATACACATTGGATGGGACCTTATGAAGTGACCCAAGTATTCAAGAATGGAGCAGTATAAGTTAAAACTATTGATGGACAAAATTTAGTTTTCTTGGTAAATGGACACAGATTATAGAAGTATTTTCAGCCACTTGCCATGAAAGATTTTACACAGCAAGTCCAATGGAAATTTGGGATGGTAGTGGTGAATGGTAATACAAACCTTCTGAAAACATGAATTCTTTTTATTCTTCTTAAAAAAAAAGAGAATAAATATAAAAAAAAAAAAAAACGTAGAGAAAAAAAACACATTTACTTGTAATTATGAAAATCAGTTCGTTGACATGATTTCAAAAGGATCAACCTGTATTTCAGAAGGATCAACCTAAAAACCAGCTTGCTGGTAGGAAGATCACTAATTTCTAATAGAAATAAAATGTTGATTGATCCTTAGATATGCTAGCGACCACCAACTAAAAGCAGGTTCAGCAGAACAAACCTTTATACAATTGGGGTAATTAGCATGGATATTTTTATTCAAGTAACGCTTAATTTTCACTACAGTTATTTTTCTTGTGCCAATTTAGGCAGACCTTCCAGAAAATTTTATGTCTTTCTTCATATTCCACTTTTGTAATATTCCCTCAATTTCCTTCTTCAATCCTAGAATGATTAACCTTCCCATATTCTTTAAATTTACCCTAACCGTTTCGTAAAAATCCCACTTTACCCTTGAATTTTTTTTCTCCCTATCCCACTTCTATTTATTCCCTCTTATGGTTGTATTCCTGGAATCCCTGTAACAAAATTCCTTCCCATTCTGAAATTTCCCTTTTCCCACTTCTTTGTTCCCTCATGAATTCATTACAGCATCTCACGCACCAAGAACAAAAGGATATGCTCTGAAGCATCAAGAAAGGGCAAAGCAAATTTCCAGTATAAATTGAGGAAGCCATGTTGGAAGTCCAGCCTATATTTTATTTAAATTCCCTATTCTTTTTTCAGATATTATGCTTGCACTAGTGCAAGCATGTCTTCCTATATATTAATGTAAGTAGAATGGTACCAGTAGAATAGCATAGTTTAAAGTGGTGCAAGCAGACCGGTGCAAGCATGCACCCTATCAGAAACATAGTACAATTTATTCTCTTCATAGTATACATCATAGGAAAGTGGTCATCATGAAATTTTATAGGAAGTTCTTTCACTTAGTCGATGAGTACTTGCGCTAACATATTAACTAGGAGAAAATTATTTAAAGTATAAGATGATTTAAGTTAAGAATCATGATCATTTTTAATGAATTCTAAGTTAGTTTTTTGAATTATGAAATAATGTGGAAGTGTTTAACTGATTCTTGGATATAATTTCCCCTTTCCACCATAATCCTAGATGTCCTTCATTCATAATGATTACCTCACCTAGCCATTAAAATGTCGCCGCAAGTACCAATCCAGCCTGATCTCAAAGATGTTGTGCATCCACGACTATTTCAATGGAATGAATGGGTGATAAGATGAAAACGATGGTGGACATTTGGATCCCTATCTATAAGAACAAATTTTCCTGGTGTTGCATGTAAATTCCTTACTATTCATAGCCATTAAGTAGTGATGTCACCTGTTTGAAGCGAACCGTCATCTCTCAGTAGGGTAGAACAGACTGTTGAGTATCGCAACAGTCTTGCACTATTGCAAGACTCACGCTTTCTTTAGTTCTTGCAAAATTTTGACGGGCACAAAAGAGAAGTGGCCTTACAGTTTGCCAGAAGTTTCAAAAATGGTTGAGTAAAAATTGGGCCTCTAAAATTTGAAGTTATGGAAGAATTTGTAGCAGCAGGGATAGGCTTGGAAAATACTGGTGAGCAGTAGTTTAAAAATCAAAAGCTAGAAAGCAAGCGATGGTAGTGTTTTGTCGTTAACAGGAAGATGAAGGTAGATTGGAAGGAAGGAGTTACGCGTAGTGCCCTGCTGAGACAGTGGCAGGACCTCCTTTTCATCCTACAGAAATTCGTAACTTTTGAGGAAAGGTACTCCCACACCTTTGTATACCATTTTAGGATGTTGCAGCATTTCAAAGCTGCTCAGCACATCTGGTGGAGGATGAGTTTCCCCTATTTTTTGCTTAAGAGCTTGGAGAAAATGGCCAAAGGTGTGTGGGACAAACGGGAAGACTAGGCCTACAAGAAGTTATATCACCACGAACTGATAAATATTTTTGTCGAGAAACAATTATAAGTTAAAGGCATGACCTGGGAGGTGTTGTTAAAACAACTACATAAAAAGACAGCTGCTGGAAAGGAGACAGAGGACCCCGCCAGCACAAGCAAGGGTTCGAGTAAGAATGTAAAGGGGAGTCCTTCTTGCACCAGTGCAAAAAGGAAATGACCTAAAAAATCAAAAGAAGATAGGGCCCCATCTCTAAATAAGAAGACAGCTAGTGCGCCTGTTGAAGGAACTCCTTCTACGCCACCAGTACAGGCACAGATCCTCGAAGAAGGCACCCTGTCAGTCCTTGCGGACGCAGCAAAATTTGAAGAGGTCGAAGATGACACTCTATTGGCAGATTTCGTTAAAAAGCCATAGAAAAAGAATAAAGAATCTAGTGCAGGAAAAGAACCACAGTCCCCATAGGATGTTGAATCCCCTTCTGCACCGGTGCAAGAAGAAGAACCAGAACCAGAAGAAGAAGAACCGGAAGAAGAAGAATAAGAAGAAGAAGAATAAGAAGAAGAAGAAGAAGCAGGAGAAGAAGAACCAGAAGAAGAAGAACCGGACAAAGAAGAATTTCCTAATGTAACCATGAGGGATATTGAGGTCCCTAAGGAAGACACAGCCCCTCTCGAGATAGAAAAAGAAAAAGATTTGGTAACTCTTGCTGTTTCGGTAGTTGAACTAGAGCTTCAAGTGCATAACTTAGAACATCTCATAGCTAAAGCACAGGAGAATAAAGAACAGAGTAAAGAAGAATTAGTTGCGGAGATCCAGAAAAAGAAAAAAGAAGTTAAATTTTGGAAGTACCGAGTTGTGCAATGTTTCAAGCGACTTAACAAGATGACAAAGAAACTAAAGAACATCAGAAAGAAGAAGTCTAAAACATTATACGCTGATGTCAGTATGCCAGAGCAGGATTGAACTGGAATGCCCAAAATTTTGAAGGTTTTTTGCAAAGGTAAAGAGTTGTGTGAGGACACACAACAGCTTAGGGATGGGAGGATGTTAGCCCCGTAATTTTCTTTCTTTTTTCCATTTTACCCTTCCTAAATCATAACCATTTACCATTGTTTTATCTCTTTCATACACTCTCATCTTGCATCAGTCCAAGCACGGTGACATATTTTGTATAAACTTTATTTTGCATATTTTTAACTTAACTTAGCATTAATTAATCATTTATTACATGATTTCTTACTTTTAATCTGTCTTTGTAAGTTATCGATGTCTCCAATGTTTATTTGGTAGTTATAGTACTCACCGTGACCATTGATCCTAGTGCAGGATTGGATCTTGCACCGTTGTCAGCACAACAGTTCCTTGCAGCATATCTGAACCTCCTTGATCACCACCTCGTTTTGAGTAGCTTCAACCACGACAACAATATTGATCCAAAGGCAGTCGAGATAAAATTACCCCATTTTGAGCAGCTTCAACCACAATAGCAAGATCAATCCAAAGGAAGCCGAGATCGAATCTGTGAAGAATGAAAGCTGGAGATTGGCTACGGCCAGTTTTTCTAACTATCTAAGTTTAAACGCCGAAAGGATAAATTCTGTGGTTGGTTATGTAATCGGTTGAATGATCTATTTTGGCCCTTGGCCAAAGATCTATATAATTTAGAATGTAAATAGGACTAGGGGATTTTTTTTGGATAGAATAGAGACACAACCAAAGAGGTAGTAATAGGTTGTTGTGTTTTGTTATTGCCCGAATTTGGGTTGGACAATGTATTAATGTATGTACTTGCCTCAATGAATTAATAAAAAGGGAGCTCCGCCTCATGTTTCAAGAATCAAATTTCTGTATTTGAGTTGATGAATTGATTAAAGTACTGAGCATCATTTTTATTTAAAAGGGAAATGCATTAGTTGGCTAGGGCCCAGCCAGCCCAACATGTTTACCCTATTTCTTATTTCTTGTAATTTGTGTTTACATTGTCAAGTATGATTTAATTTGTAGGCACATGCATTCCTGTTTGAGTGAAAGTGGATTTGTTGTGTGAAGTAGATAAATTTCCTTTCTTGCACTTGATTTCATATTGGTTTTCCCCGCCTGGTCCAAGCATGAGAAATAATCATGCACCAGTGCACGTTGGTGTGATATTTCCTTTTCTGCAGTTATGTTTGGCTTGTTTTCCCCACCCGGTCCAAGCAGGAGAAATAAACCTGCACCAGTGCACATTAGTGTGATATTTCCTTTTCTATAGATTTGTTTGGTTGGTTTTCCCCACCTGGTCCAAGTAGGAGAAATGAACCTGCACCAATGCATGTTGGGGTGATGCAAAAATCCTTTTTAGTCTACTTCCCACAATCTTCTTTCTTTCATTAAATACTTATGACAGGATAAATGTATATGGATTGTTTTTTTATTCCTACACTCTATCAAGATCAGAAACATTCATTTTTATGTGTGAAATTTGATTTAACAATATAATCGCACTTGCAATAACTAAGAACTCATTTTAAGAATTAAATGCTAAGTGCAAGAAGCTCTGATCCATTGCAAGAAATAGCTTCTTTCCACGGGATCTGAGTGCTTTGAACCTAAAAAAGTTCAAGCCCTTGCAGGAAGTAAAAATCCCTTAGTAAAGACACCATTTATACCTTCTGCATAAAGCTTTGTTCCTACACTAGTGCAAGCAGACTACGATAGTACATGACAGATTAGTGTGAGAAGGAAATCTCTAAAGGAGCAGGTTTAAGGGCCCATCTAATGAGACTACTAAATGTCTCTACTAAGGAAAAACACATACTCAGTAGTTAAATAATAATTAGCTAGAGTGATTTCTCTTTATCTTTAATTCCCTATTGCAAATGCATTCTTCTTTGTTCCAGTCTTAGATTATTTTGATGGTTCAAGTTGCCTTTTCTCTGTTTAGTTTGATTATGCAATCTTTCCTTTAAAGAAAGTAGGGATTTAAATTAGAAAGATTCATACCATCTCTGGCATTGCCTGTGCTTAGTCTCTAAGTTTACAGATCCCCCGGGTTGACAAATTAAGTGTTGAGGAGTTTGCTTAAGTATACTTCCTGCATCCAACAATAGTGTTATCATATAAGCATAATTGTTATGAGTTTGCATTTTGGATTAAGTTAATTTCTTCATTTCATTAAATTAAAATAATCATCCTATATTACCAAATCTATTTATATAGAATTATTCAAATAATTTTATATGATAATTATTTATAGTAAATTAAATGTTTTGATATTGATAATAATAAAAACATAATTTACATTATATGTAGATATTTCAGCGTCGTGATTATATTACAGCCTTAATCTCAAACAAAAATTATTTGAATCTATTTAACATAATTAGTTTTTAAGATAAATTAGAAAGAGTTTAATTTTAGAGTTGTCATTTATTTTAATAATTAAATAGAGGGAGTGGGATCTTTTATGTTCAAGAAAAAATAACCTTACACTCAAGCTTTCTGCCACTATCTTTTCGTGAGCTTGTGAGTCTCCTTGTTCACAAGGACTTTAGAGAAGAGAAGAGGTTGAGCAGCTCCTCGAAATAATCAATGGTGTTTACAATGTCTCCTACCTCTTGCTTGACTACTATTTCATATATGAATGTTGGAAGTTGTTAACACAATGAAATTGACTTCCTCCTATCAAGTATAATTATCAGTTTTTACGAACTTTGTTGTTTCCATTTAAGTTTTCCTTTTTCTTATGCCATAGTTTAAGTTACCTTTTGAAAATCTCTTTTATGGCTTTTGTTCATCCGAGGCTTAATCTTCATTACAAAATTTCATTATTCTGGTTAAAAAAAAAAAAATAGGAGTAATTTAATGGCCTTTTTTATCCATTAAATTTTGCAAACTATGTTTTTGTTCCTTATTTTAGGTATTTTGTGAGTGGTGTATCAAATATGTTCTTTTGATTTGGAGTATATATGAAATTAAAATAGCACCACTTATCATTTATATATAAATTAAAACAAACTCTCCCTATATATATAACTGATAAGTGGTGCTATTTATATTTCATATATTCATTTTTATTTTATGTATAAAAATATGTTTTTGAAGAAATTGTTTTAAGAGAATTAAAAAGATGGTTTTCTTCACATTTTATATGTTTTAGTAAGCTTATTAGATAGATAAACATATTTAGTTAAAAATATTTATGATTCAACAAAATATTAATAGAAGAATGAATTAAATTTTAAAGTACATATATAATAAATTATTTTTAAGGAGAATATGAAACAAAAAGAGTTTCAAGCAATGGATATTCTCTCACCTATTCTAAATTGTGATCTTGTAAGTTACTATCCACTGGGAAAAATGATAGTGAAGAGAGACTTGCCAAAAATGATAATAGGGAAAGAAAATAAGATTATAGTGAAAGAAACGAAACAATATATTTTCATGACCCATTTTTCATAAGTGAAACACATCACTCAAACGCATTATATATATGTTTTATAATATATTATAGTTATTGATTTTAAAAATAAGGATATTAATTGGCTTTAAATGTTTTTATAATATCCCACCATTGGTCATTGAATTTGTGATTTTTTTCTTCAATAATTATTAAATAATGTTTAGTAATAACATAGATGATAAAATATATATTTAATTATTTTATGTTTTTTTCAAAACCATGTCAAAACATTGAAATGAAAATATTAAATATATATTATAATTTATAATTTTCATAACCTATTATTATTATTTTTAAATTATTCTTCAAACAATTGTACTATCTTTATTATATCTAACTTTTTAGTGGACACACCAAAAGTATGCTCCAAAATTCCTTTGATAGTTGGGGAAAAACTACAACCACTGCTATGTTATTAATAAATTAATACTTTACATATTGTTCGAGAGTCTTAGAAAATGACACAAAATACCACTATTTTACTAGTATAGCCGAAGGAGGGGTATACAACCTTTTTTTAAGCATACATCATTCCTATGTTTTCAT
>APFE031717475.1:74695-87550 GCA_000404065.3 Pinus taeda | reverse complement strand
TATAACCAAATACAGATTGCCCCTGAAGATCAGGATAAAACTACTTTTACTTGTCCTTGGGGAACATTTGCCTACCGAGTTTTACCTTTTGGTTTATGTAATGCCCCTACCACATTCCAAAGGGCTATCCTTAGCATATTTGCAGATATAATAAATGAAGGTCTGGAAGTATATATGGATGATTTTACACCATACGGAGAGGAGTTTGATCCAGCATTGGAAACACTAGAAAAAGTCCTACAACGTTGTATAACTACCAGGCTTTGTCTAAGCCATGAAAAATGCTACATGATGATAACAGAAGGACTTATTCTAGGGCACTATATTTCAGCAGCCGGCATTTAGGTAGACCCAGCCAAAATCCAAATACTTTTGCTCATTCCTACTCCTACTACTCAAATAGAGGTACGTAGCTTTCTTGGATTCTCTGGTTATTACCGAAGATTTATAGAACATTATTCACGTATTGCTGCACCATTGTATGCACTAACTGGTAATATTGATTTCCTTTGGACAGAGAATTGTGAACGTGCTTTCAATGACCTGAAAAAGCTCGTATCTACAGCCCTAGTCCTGCGGGGACCAAATTGGGATTTTCCATTCCAGATATCATCCGATGCCTCAGATACAACCATTGCAGTGGTCCTTGGCCAGGAGGAGGATAGAAAACCACATGCAATTTATTACATTAGCAAAAATATATCCCCTGCTGAATTAAATTATATTGTCATTGAAAAGGAATTTCTAGTTGTTATACATGTTATCAATAAATTCAGACATTACATCACTGGATATCCTGTTATCTTATACACAGATCATTCTGCTATAAAATACTTAGCAAACAAGCCTGTCACAAATGGCAGAATAACCAGATGACTGATTTTATTGCAGGAGTTTGACATTACAATCAAGGATCGACCCGACAAAGAAAACCCGGTAGCTGATTTCCTCTCAAGAATGTCAAAACCAGTTGAGGCAGCAACAGTTGAAGATCAATTTCCAGATGAGCATCTCTTTGCTGTTGCTTTCCAAACACCTTGGTATGCTGATGTCGCCAATTACCTTGCAGTAGGTAAGTTACCAAAACATCTAACCCCTAATGAGCAGAAACAGATTGTCCAGCGAAGTACCAGATTTTCCTGGATTGGGGGCTATTTGTTTCACATAGGGGCAGACATGCAAATCAGGAGATACGTTCAACAAGATGGAATCTTTGATATATTGAAAGCATGCCATGACCAACCATGTGGTGGACATTTTGTTGATCACAGGACTGCACATAAAGTATTACATACAGGGTATTATTGGCCCACAATTTTTAAAGATGCAAAGAAATTTGTCCAAGCATGTGATAGTTGCCAAAGGGCGGGACGCCCTAGTCACTCAGATGAGATGCCTTTGAAACCACAGTTAGTCATCGAACCATTTGAGAGATGGGCCTTTGATTTCGTAGGGCCAATCAACCCACCATCAAACTAGAAAACATACATTCTAGTGGCAACAAAATATGTCACCAAGTGGGTTGAAGTAGAAGCCTTGCTCAGAGCTACAGAAGAATCCGTTATACAGTTCCTGCTCCATCTATTTGTGCGCTATGGCCTCCCTAGAGAGATAATCACAGATGGAGGGCCACAGTTTGCTAGAAACAGAATAGCGGCAACACTCAACAATTATCATGTTCAGCATAAAATGACCACCCCATATCACCCACAGGCAAATGGGCAAGTAGAAAGAAACAATTCTAACTAAAACAGTTGCATCACATAAACGCGATTGGGCTGCCAGACTACCAGAAGCACTGTGGGCTTATAGAACAACATGGAGAAGCACCACTGGCCACTCACCTTACTAGCTAATGTTCGGAAAGCAACCTATCTTTCCTATAGAATTTGAAATCCGAACATTACGAACAGCACAAGAAGTTGGGTTAGACTTAACTGAGGCACAAACTAATTGATTGCAACAGATTAATGAGCTGGATGAAATTAGGCTCTCTGCACTTCAACACACTACCCTGATACAGCAGCAGAGAGCTAAATGGCATGATGCTCTCATAAAAAATAGAGTCTTCCATGAAGGAGACTGGGCTCTTTTATATATGACTCTAGATTTCAGGACTTCCCCGGGAAACTCCAGACTCGTTGGTTGGGACCATATGAAATTCATAAAGTACATGACAATGGTACCCTCACACTGATTACTATTGATGGTTCTGGGTATACCTTTAAGGCAAAAAACCATCGAGTCCGTCTCTATCACAAACCACTTACTCAGGAGTCCTTCTGCCAACAATTACGCCAAGATTCAGATATGGAGATCTTACGGGAGGAAGACAAGTCTCCTCCACCTGTAACTCACTAAGAAGTTTACTTTTCTTTACAAATTGTATATAACTGTTTGAATTCTTTTTGTACATATTTTTTTAAAGTATGTTTTGATTTTTGTTGTTCCTTTTCTAAAAGGAACAACACTTGTGATTTTTGCTGTTCCTTTTCCAAAAGGAACAACACTTGTGATTTTTTTGCTGTTCCTTCTCCAAAAGGAACAACACTTGCGATTTTTGCTGTTCCTTCTCCAAAAGGAACAACACTTGCGATTTATGTTGTTCCTTTTCCAAAAGGAACAACACTTGCGATTTTTGCTGTTCCTTTTCCAAAAGGAACAACACTTGTGATTTTTGTTGTTCCTTTTCCAAAAGGAACAACACTTGTGATTTTTTTGCTGTTCCTTTTTTTAAAAGGAACAACACTTGTGATTTTTGCTGTTCCTTTTCCAAAAGGAACAACACTTTTGATTTTTGCTGTTCCTTTTCCAAAAGGAACAACACTTTTGATTTTTATTGTTCCTTTTCCAAAAGGAACAACACTTTTGATTTTTTCTGTTCCTTTTCCAAAAGGAACAACGCTTTTGATTTTTGCTATTCCTTTTCCAAAAGAAACAACACTTGAGTGTTTTTGCTGTTCCTTTTTCAAAAAGAACAACATTTGTGTGTTTTTGTTGTCTCCGAAAGAAATAACATTGTTTGATTTCTGCCGGTCTATTTCCAAAGGAACGACACTTGTTTGATTTTACTGAACTGCATTGTTGATTTCCACTATTCCTTTCTCCAAACGAACAACCGTTGTTGTGCCCTTCCTTGAAAGAGTACTACTCATATGATTTAAAACAACTTGTTCCTTCTCAAGGATGCAGAGTGTTAATGTTCTTTCGAGTATTTTGGAATACAACTATCTACTTATGTGATGGAAGAAAAAACACAGTATACGGAAATCAGTAAATCATAAATCGCTATCTTTATAAGTAACTGCCATGAATTGGCGAAAGGACGTAGGGAAAATATATGCTTATTTATCACCTTTTGTTGCCATTGTTCTACTAACTCTGTTCTGATTGGTTATCTCTATCATGCTGATTCCTTTTTATCTATTTTGATTATCATTCACCAATAAGATCAAAGGGTCTATACCTTCCTATTGGGATTTTAAGACTTCTTCCACCATTCCTACTCTTAAGGAGTGTTGAACCACCCTTTGTGTATAAACAGGAAAGACTCTCTATTAAAACCAAGAAAAAAGAAGCAAGCAAAGCAGTTTTTTTGTCAAATTGCAGGATAGGGAGTCTCATTACGAGCTGGCCTACCATGATCATCAGGATGGAAGTGAAGTGGCATTCCCACTAGGGCCACCACACCCGAGAAATGGTCCAAGAGGTATATCAAAATAAATAACCCTTGGAACAGGAGGTCTCACCACGAGCCGGCCTGCCCACTATTTGCTCCTTCCTCGTGAATGGCGCTATGACTAACTGGTTACCAAGCCTGCAAAGTGGCCTACAGTTTTGACATTATTTAATATTTCCTCGCATACACAAAGGACTATTTTTCCCAGGGTGAAATAAACAACTCTGCCAAGGTTATGGACACCTGTCGGCAGCATAGCTCTATTAATGGTATTGAAGTCGTAACCTTTACACCAATGGGTAAGGAGATTATATTCTTTGTTTCTTATAACGTGATAATTAATTTAATTACCCAACCATATAGCGCATGACTATATATTACCGCCAATCATTACGGAGCTAGTGACAGTGACCGCATGAGACTTGCTAATTATGGCAAATGTCTTATCCCTGAACTTCCATCAACTCACCGCAATCACTTACATATTAAAAGTGATCTAACTTTCTACCTCAATTTCAGTAATACGCTATTTTTGCGGACATGGCATATTTTCATAACTTGTTCCATAAAGGCCTCGCGGTAGAGCAGATGCTGCTCCTTCATTTGACGGCTGGGACAGCCTATCACATTGCGGGGGGGGAGGTAACCTCATCATTCCCTAGAGCACATGTCAGTCCGTTATTCGAGAAGATCTTGTACTCGAGCACAGCACGGCTCAACGGTATGATCATTTGCCATTTTTGTTTTTTTTTTGCATGAATCGTTGTTGAAGCTATTTTCGTTGCATTTGAATTTGAACGAGAAATACGCCACCAGTTTCTCTGCATCTCAACGAACAGCTCCTGTTCCTTTGAGAATTTGCAAGTGAAGCTATGGGTGGAAGGTCAGTCCGCCGAGAACCACAAACATTGATTGTTTCAGCTGCAGCCTGAAGAATCCTGAAGAAAGCAGGATGGTTGACCTATCTCAACCGCCTGAAGGAGTCTAATGAAACTGTAGCGAAGGAATTTTTACAGAACCTACAGGAAGAATACTCCACAATAAGAGGAAAGCAAATAGAGGTCACTGACGATATAATAGCAAAAGTCACAGGACTACCGGCCATAAGACCAGTATGGATAACAAAGAAGGAAAGACTGCAGAAGATTGTGGAAATCTTTCAGGACGAGGGACAGAGTTTGACAGTCTGAGGAAAAGGGGTGCTACCAGCAACGCTAGGAGAACCATGGGCAGAATTGGAAAAAATTATTCAGAGCTACATTACATGCGAGGGCAGAAAAGACGTGGTAAGACCACGACATCTAAAACTCCTAGCTGTCTTAAAACAAAAATGTTCTGTGAATTTACCTGCATTGCTTAATTCGCTATTGCATGATGTGGCACGAATTATGAAAAAGGCACAACACATAGAATCTGTGGTTAGACACCACGGATTAATTCGCTTGATAGTGAATCATAGTCTTACCCAGCAGTAGAGCAGCTGGGAAGAACTGATTGATATTATTAATAAAGGGACGGCCACATCTGGATGCCCGAAAAAACGAAAACGAATCGATAGCACACCCCAACGTCCAGAGAAACGAAAGAAGGATGCTTGCACCGAAGTGCAAGCTGAAAAACGAGCTGAAGTGCAAGCCGAGAAACAAGCTGAAAAGCAATTTGAAAAATGACCCGAAAAGCGGAGGCATGACGCTGGTACATCTAAACAACCAGAAAAACATAGAAAGTCGGCAAGGCTTGCAGGGTTACAAGCAGAGCTGAAGAAACCCCGGGCTCGCACAAGCCAAGAAATAGAGATCATAGATGAGCAATCTGTGGAGACAGATATAGAGGAAGAAAGCAACGAGGATGTAGAGCAGTCTGCAGGGATAGAGATAGAGGAACAAAACAACAAGGAAACAGAGCAGTCTGCCGAGGCAGAAACAGAAGAGGAAGACGTTGAAGGGGAAGAATAGTCACCAGAAAAAGAAACGGAAGAAGAAGACGTCGAAGGAAAAGAGCAGTCTGCAAAGGCAGAAACAGGAGGAGAAGAAGAACAGGATGAGCAGACTGAAGAAGAAGGAGACAAGAAAGAAGAAGTTGAGCGGTCCGAGCAGGAGGAGAGTATGGAATAGTAGGGAGGAAGTCCAGTACAGAATCCGATAGGGGAAGATGAATTGGCCAACATTCTGGCCAATATGGGCGAATATGGCCAACCCCTGAGTCCATCCAACCTCCAGGTCGAAGAAGAAACCCGGGAGAAAGATGCACCCAAGGAAGTGCATACAGAAGAAGCAGAAGTAGAAAATTCACCCATTCATGATGAGAAGGTAACATAAAATGTCGAGCAGGAATAGCCTGTTCCTAGTCAAAAGGCACCAGAGGAAAGTCCGGAGGAAATAAGGGCAGAAGAGGAATTGGCCCAAGAAAAAACAAAGCCAAGCAAGGTTCTTACCCCGGAACAACCACCTCAAGAAGAAAATCAGGAAATTAGCCACAGTCCAACCCACAGCAAACAATCTGCTGTTCTTTCCGAAAATATGATGGAAATAAGGAAATTACAAAAGGAAAAGGGGACACTGTTAAATGTAATAGTTAGTTTTCGCCAGCAGATTAGGCTTTTAAAAGCAAGGCAAAGGGGGGTAGGGACCCCAAAAAGAAAAGGTTCGGCCACACCAATAAGACCCCGTAAGAACAGGAGGCAAAGGACCGGGAGCCGTTCCACTACTCAAAACCCTGACAGAAGCCAAACTGTTGTTCCTAATGAAGCAGAAAGACAAACTGTTGTTCCAATTGAAACAGAAGAACAGACTGCTGTTCCATTTGAAAAGGAATAGTAGTGGGCTGGAGTTCGTGTTAAAATTGAAAAAGATGATAAGGTGGTTCAGACGGAGGCACCACTTTTGGGAGTAATAAGGGTTATGAATTCAAAGCAGCGTAACAAGAAAGTCCAAGTAAAACTCCCAGCCTCCACGGATGCATGGAAAAAGGACCCAAAAATAAGAACCTTTCACCATCATTTGAAGCAGGCCCAACAAGAAGCAAAAAAGCTCAGGGAGCAAACGGTCCCCCGCAAAAAATATGAGGAATTACAACAGCAGTTAAGGAACGCCAACCTGTTTGAAAGCCAAGCCTTCGAAGGATGGCGAAAGGAGCAAGAGAAAGTTGCCAAGGTAACCCGTAGATTAGATGTACTTATTAAGCAAATGGATACCTTGTGTGCTCTATACAATGATGTCCTAGCGTGTAGATCCCCTGCCAAAAACTATGTCCTGTTTCTAATGGAAAGGTACTTACAATTGAAAATTAAGGCCGTTAGGGCAGGTGCTCCCATAGAAATTAACACTATAAATGATTTTATAAATTGCTGTAAGCATTATGGCGTAAAAGTACAAAGGTTATTGTGTGAATTTTACCTGCATAACCTTGTACTAGAACAAGAGACCGAGCTTAACCCTGGCCCTTTTGTTGGAGATATTCAATTACAAGCATTCATTTCATTTGCAGTCAATCAAATTAAATGGCTCAAAGCCTACAATGCATTTCAGAGACAAGAAAACAGATTAGACCTATGGGTAAGAGCTGAGCCTAGAGACCCGAAACAATTATGGAGAAGTCATAGGGCTCCAGGAGTGATTGAAGCATTAGGACCCATGCATGAAGCAATCATTCGACAAGGGATTGAATTCTTTTCTTCTATTAAAGACCCTACCATTGAAGCAGCTAAATTTCGATATCAGGTATCTAATCCAAACATTCAGCTCAGAGAGCCGTTTAAGTATGAAAATTTTAAGCTTGCTGCTAACCGATTCCCCCTCTATGGCGAACTTGTTTTGAGGGCAGGGCCATCCTGGTTAGGATATAGGTTCCGGAGTCCAATCATTTGGCATCCTGCACCTGGATACCAAGCCCTGTATGAGATGTTGGAGGGCCAGACAAGCCATTTCTTTGATCATCTAGTTTCGCATCATGGGTGTAGGCCCCCACATGAAATTCCATCTCCAGCCTACTCCCTCACTGCTCTGCATGTCAACTACACTGTTTTCATGAGGCCATGAAAAAGGGTAAGCTGGGGGGTGTGTGGAGTACCAAGGAAGGTATGTTTCGATGGTCATTTTGGGATCTTTTCATTAGAACTCAAAATCCTTTTGCATGGGAAATCTAGATAATGATAAGAATTTATAACGAAACACGAGAGATTAATGAGAAGCACTGATAATCGTCATTTCTATGTGCAGGAGGGAGGAAACATGGAAGGTGGCCATTCCACAAGTAAAGACAAGGATGAGCTAACTGTTGTCCCTTTGACGGAAGACCAGAAGCGAACCAGATCAAAACGGATCAACCCAAGAAAGAACGCGGAGATACCAGCACGGAATAGAAAAGGGAAGAAGTAACGCAATATTAATGATTCTGCGAATCCCTCAGGATCTTAGATCCCGAGGGATCGCTATTTTATCTATTTTCTGTATCTAGATATCTCCACCATCTTCCCTATAAAAGGGATAGCACTGTTGGCTACAAGGGAGAGGATCCTTTATGTAATTTCTTTTAAGGAAGATCAGGACTATGATCTTTATGTTCTGTTGAAGGCTTGAGTTCCTGTAATTTTATTGCATTCTTTAATGCAAGCTTGTTCACTCTTTTATCTTTGAGCCTGGATCTATCTTAAGTGGTGTGCCCCTGGAGGCTAAGGGCTCGGCCCTGGAGGACAGTTGCTCTTGTACTATTACGCGTGGTTTCCGTGTGGTTTGTGCATAGACGTAATCTGGTAATCTGCTGTGGTTTAAGAATATTCTATTACATGCTCTGTTATGATTAACTCGTCTCGTGTTCCTGAACTTTATATTGTTGCTGTGTCATTTTACCAATTCTTTGAGTATCGATTAATCTTCACAGGACACTGTCACTCTATTACAGAATTCATCACGATTGTGTTTAGCATTATAACAAGTTACCTTGAAAGGTCTGTTTCACATGGTTATTGAATGTCACTGTTCTTCATTGTGAGATGCAATCGTATGCGTTTTAACAGAAGCAAATTATGTTGTGTTTCTAAGGTTTTATAGTATTGTTCCATCATATAAGATTGAAGGATTGATGTTTTGATTAAAGTGATTAAATAAAAATTATAGTCTAAGGAACTTGGTTATTGCTTATTTTGACTGCTGTTCTATTTCTGAATTTCTGTTCCATTTATTTGTTGTTCCATTTATTTATTGTTCCATTTAATTGTTGTCCCATTTCCAGATTTTTAAATTGCTATTTCTTAAGGATAGACTCAGGCTGTAGTGGGCTCCAACATTTGCTACTTAGCTCCCAGACCTCTGATCTGCTCCCATCAGCTATGAAAGGGATGTGTTATTGCTACCAAGCCCTTGGCTGATGTGCTGTTCCATTTCATTGCTATTTCCTTTACTAGTTGTTTCATTTCTATTCATTAAGAACGGTCTCAGGCTGTAGCGAGCCCAACATCTGCTATTCGGCTCCCAGACCTCTGATCTGTTCTCATCAGCTATGGAAAGGATGGGTTATTGCTACCAAATATTTGGCTAATGTAATACTTGGTGTGATTTGGTCTTCTGAAGTAGTTAAGTTGTAGACTTGCATTAATTTACTTTCGTAGCTTTTAAATAGTTGTACTACAAGCATTACTTTGGCAAGTGCTAAGCCTCAGACTGAGACACTCTTTGAAATAAATAGATGTTCCCAGATTGACATATTAATGTGAGGTAACTAGAGGTGAAAGATACCCTTTTTATAGCTCTACACCTGCTACTGTGGCTTGTTCCTATTCTCTAGTCTCTAGGTGGTGTGTGCTTGTGCAGAGTGTACAGTATATGTTTGTACCCATCGGGAAAGGCGGGCGCACAAGTTGTTCCACTCCTGTTGATTGGATTTCGTTCGAAGCTAGGGTTTTCTAAAATGTAGGTGCATCATCCTTCTGCATCTGCGCTAGTCCTCAAAATTTCCTTGATGTGTACCCCACCATCGTGCGGGCGTTGCGTGCAACGCCCATTTCAGAGCATCAAATCGATGCTATTCTGGTACTGTGCTTTCAAATTTGTTCAGAAATTCATCCACCACTATTAATCCATCATATGTTGGCAGCTCCCCTACCTCTGTTGTCATGCAACACAATGATCTAATCAACATGTTGCAGTTCAACGTTGTTACTTCATGCAACCGATTCTGCCATCATTCTACTTCTTTGTCTGAATCCAAAGTGCAGGAGATTTTGCGCTCCCACGAAATCCTTCCATCTACAGTCATATTCACACAATCATGTTCTCAATTTGTTATCTTGTAAATACAATCGAGATCGTCATCACTATCATCGTTGCGCACTAGTTCAGTGTATCATGCTCCTTTGGTTGGATCTAGTGGTACTACTACGCGTAGTGACTTTTTCTCAAAGATCATTTTGTGCTTCACCAGATTTATGACTCCATTCATATCGATGGCCTAGTCTATTCCTAGTAGCGTGGGATAGGGATTAATGTCATTGACAATCACTATCATTTCAAAATCCACCTGCGTGCTCACAACTTCAATATCGACTCTTACCCCTTGCAATCTTCCCATGGGAAAAATATTCTATTGGTTCGCCATTCATAATTGAATAGGGGACCATTGTAATTTGGGTCTACCCATGTGTTCCCATGTTTTCTTTGGTAGTACATTCACATCTGATCCTAGATCCAGGATTACCTAATCCATTTCATACTCACCTATTTGTGCAGTCAACCTCATTTCCCTTCTTGTGCGCAATGCATGCTTTCCAAGTTTTCGGACCACGCACGGTTCTCCTGATCCTGTGCACCTAGTGATAAGTTCCTGTAGTCCTTTAACTGCCTTGCTGTCGCACAACAATTTCATGCATGTCTCCAGAAAGGTAGTGAGAATTGAAGGATCCATCCCTGGTTCTAGTTGATCCTTACTGCCTAAAGTGGAGGCCTTCGTGAAGATCTTCTTAGCTTCCATGAATGTCTACTTCGCGCATTCTAAATCAAATTCAGGTTCCTTTGTAGGAGCCTTTTAAACCCACACACTTTCTTCTGGATGCTTCCCTTTATCATCTCCCATGGTCATACTGCTCCTGAGCATCATGTTTATATTTGGGTTTTCTTTGCATGGCTCAGACCTCATCATCTGTAAATTCTGAGTTGGAGGGAGTTGGAGTACCCCTTTTTCGTGCATCCTCACTATTAGCGAAGGGCAGTCTTCTTCCTCATGATCAAATTGAGTACAATACCAACATGATGTCCTTGTAGGGTGTGTACAATAATGGGCATAGTGCACTGGCCCTCTGCAATTGTAACAAATTAGTTGTCGACGACCCCTTCGTGGTCCCATTCCGCCTTGACCTTGACTGCGCCCCTGAAATCCAGTGCGCACCATCATTGCATTTCGGTCGAGGGCTCGCATTTTAGTCTGCACCCTGTAGGCCAGAGTCTAGTACATCATTAGTTTGTAGCTTCAGCAGGTGCGTTCATCATGGCCTACTGACCTGCAGAAATTACAAAAAAATTGTTGGGACGTCTACGTATACTTCTGCAACAGATGATAATTATCTGTGGTGTATTTTCCTCCTATTTGACAGATCACACACCATAATGCAAATTTCATGCTCAGCCCTGCCTATGCCTCAGGTCTTAATGACATTGGTCATCCTCCTGCCAAGTAGTTTGCGAACACTGGACAGTGGTCCTTATCGTTCCCTTGGCCTACGCATTTTATGCACCATACTTCCTTGCGCACCTCCAGCCAAGGTGTCCTGTCCTGTTTCAAACTTTACATTTCCAGACACAGATTCTATAGTTGTGCGTGGATTTGTTGGACTCCCAACTTAGGGTCTTGTATAGGGGTCTCACATAATTTCATTTCCATCTCCAACGCTTTGGCCTTAGTGGAAAGATTTTACTATCACAACATTGTCCTTAAGTGTGGCGTAAGTGAGGCCACAAACCATGTGCAATCCTATACATCCATCAATGTCATATTGGCTTCCCAAATCGTACTCTTCAACCTTTGGTCTAGATCCTAGGAGGTCTCACCCGGGAGCATCGCGATCTCCTTAAACCTGGTCATTGATTTATTTATTTATTTTTTTATATAATATAATATATATAATATATTATATATTATAATATATATATATATATATATTTTTTTTTGATTTTGGCCTGCTAAATTCCATATTCAATGTGGCTTAGATCTTTGCAATTCCTGCGTTTGGGTGGTCATTAAAATGCTTGATATACCATGTTAAGGCGTGATCTTGCAGCGTACTCACTAGTATAGCCTTCTTAATATTGTCATCCACGACACCTTGTGCTTCCCATACGGCTCTTACCATGAACTAGAATTGGTCTAGATCTTCATTCCCTACTCCTCTGAATCCCGGTAGTTTGATTGCACTCTCCATACTGAACTGTGGTGGTGGCAGAGGTGGAGTGGGTGGAGATGGAGGTGAGGAGGGTGAGATGGGTGGTAGTGTGGGTGGAGGTGGTAAATGTGGAATATGTTGCCTTATCAGACTGACCGCGCTTCTCGGAGAAACTTTCGCAAGCTCTTCCTTGCTTTCCCGTGAGGGTGAAATTAAGGGACTAGTTTCCAACTCTTTGCTACTTCCACTTCTATAGATCATCTTACTTTGCATAGTCCCAAACATTAATTTATTCACATAACCCATTTTTCACACAATAGCATCTTAATCCAAGTGTTCAAAGATTTAATATACTTACCTCGCGGTCCCTTGAAGAAACATCACTCTACCTCACTGTAGCTGATGGTCATGTCTACAGCAAACTCAGTGATAAATTATCCTATTATTCAGTCGATCCAATGGTCCACAGCTCGCGTGATCTTATCCCCTGACGCTTTTAGTCTGCGCACTAATTCCGAAGTCCACACTATTGGTTTGTCGAGCCTACACCTTCCTTGGATGTCTGCTTGTTGGGTTGTGTTATATTATTTCCACGACTAACCTATGTAGTGAACTGGGGGGTTAGAGGGGGGGCGGAGCCCCCCCTTCGTTGCACTGATTTCACAGTAGGGGGGTTTGAGGGGGGTGGATAGCCCCCCTCTACGGGGTCCGAGGCAGTGCCCCGAGAAATTTTTTTTTGGACCCTATATTAGGTTGGGCGAACCTACCTATGGTTTTCGGTCCATGGTATTGGATGCTTTAGCATGTA
>APFE031717475.1:30683-46578 GCA_000404065.3 Pinus taeda | reverse complement strand
GTCTGAGAATTGCTAAGCTCATCTTGCAAGAGGCCTTGTTCATCCCTATGAGGCTAAGTCCTTAAGGAGGAGATCCATGTCCAAGTGATCAAGGAGAGAGAGGCTTGTTCCCATCCCCTACAAGCTTTGCAAGGCATGTGTTGCTAATTCACCCAGCGAAAGGAGAATTTGACGTCAGAACTTGGTTGTATTCTCTTTTGTTTGATCAATAATAATAGACAACTATCATTATGGTTCCACTCATGTGTCTTTATTATGATGTTTGAGTTGTATCCTTTCTGACTGATACATAGTTGCATTTCTTGGATTTTATGCTTGTATTTGTCTTGTTCTTTGCATGTGCAGGTGTCTATTCACGAGGATCATGAGGATTATGACCAGCTGAAGCAAAAGAACGGAAGTGACGACCCTTCTACGAATATAAGCGTTGGATTAGAGGTAGGCTCTTACCATCGGCCTTTACTTTGCAATTAGGGACCTGCGTGTTAGCATTGTTCGATTGTTGCTAGACCCCGTTTAGGCTAGTGGGATCGCCTTTGTCCGCAGAGGGGATTTACCTACACAAAAATTTGGCGACTCCACTGGGGAGTTGGCTTTGCCTTGTTTTTTATCTTGTCTTGTTGTTTGATTTGTAAACTATTAGGCAGAGCCTGAAGTCTGGCGAGATAGCCTTCGAAACGCTATTGCTTTGAATTAGCAAAGTAGATCAACGCTACTTCATTCCATCTTCAGTTTGGTTTGAAAACTGAACTACTTGGGACTAGCCTTGTTCCTTGATTGTTTTCTTGGTTTCTCCCACTTGCTTTGCTTTCTGGGTTGGATACCTGTGTGGTTTTTACCTCTTGAGAGTACTTAGGTATTGTTGGTTTAGCCTTGGCTCTTGTGTTTTTTTATTTTCCATAGCAAACTTGACTGGCGCTAGTTTATAGCATGACAGTCGTGCCAGTTGGTGCAAGTTGCACATTGACAACCCGCGCTAATCCTGAAAGGTGCCAGTTGCAGACTGACAGTCGCGCCAGGCTTGTTAACGTTTGAAGTTTGCTTGGTTCTTAACTTTTTGAGCTTTGGTTTTGTCCTGAGTACCTTTACTAGACTACTTTGGTGTGTTGGAGTGTGATTTGACTGTTTTCGCTCGCTGCCCTTTGGGTGTTTGCTTTTTTCCACCGATTTCGTATTTCTAGCCCTAGGGCATCTAGTGGCCTTGTGAATCAAGCCTCCCTAAGGTGTTTTAATCTTTTTGTTGTCCAGTCGACTCTCTTGTTTGCTCCCTTACACTTGTTTCGTAGTCGTGAAACATTTCGTTGCGTTATTTAGGTGATTTGCTTCGTCTTCACTTGAATTCTGCTTCGTCTCACTTTGAGTCCAGATCACATGGCTCATTGTTCGCTTTGGGATCTTTTTGATTCTTTGGACGTTTTATTTGTGTTTTGAGGAACTGAACGTGTGTGTATTGGTTATAATTTGTTAGTATTATTTCTCAAAAATTTCTTTAGTGCACTTTGCCATTATTGAAAAAGAAAATCTATTTTGCTTTGGAACAGTTAATGAAAGTTAGGACTTTTCATTTTGATTAGTGGTTTACTGATCTTAAAGAAAAGTTATTGATTTGCATTAGCTGCATTAGGGAAACTCTTTGTTGTTTGTGATCGTTTCGTTTGCATGAAAGCTCTCTAACTCTCTTGTAGTTAGCATTCATCGAATGGAGTGACATGTTTTGGCATATAGATTGCATTTAGGGATTTTGAGAAATTACATACGATAGGACCTGAAAACAGAAACTTAACTCAAGATCAACTTTAAAATAAATCGAATGAACTTAAAAACGCATTGGAACATAACGCTCACATTCTAGAGGTCTAGGCTAGAGACGTGCTACGACGTCGTTAAACCTAGTCACTTTTGTTCTTGCATTAAGGTTGGGTGATTCCTCCTTGTGTGACTCAACTGTGGTCTAGTACGGACTTGTGCTCCCACGTACCATCGCGTATATATGGGGAGACTCCACTAGGTTATCATCCTTGATCCATAGGAAGTCGTGTCTGCCGCCTTACAACCTGTAACGCACCGAACACAACATTCGGGAAGATTGACTACCGTACGGAAAATCCTTGGCTTTCATATGATTGCTAAGGTGTATATGCAGTTTTACGGATTGTCTAGTAAACCCCTTGCTTAGTTTCTCCAGAGTAGTCACTTTTTGATCCTTTTCAGACTCCTTAAAAGAAAAGGCTCTATTGAGCATTTGTCACTTCGAGCTCACTAAATATTCGAAGGTGACTAGAGTCATATTTTGTCCTTTTCTCAACTCTTAAAACATGAAAAGGTCAAGTTGTGTCCTAAAGTCTTAAAAATTTATTCGACCACAATTACATTTACCTTGTTAGATCTTGTGTGCGTTAGTTTTGAGTAGGGTTTTTTATCATTAGCTTTTCTAGGATTTTTGCTTAATTCGATCATCCTGGCGGATCCATCGATCCCATCTCCCGTCCCGAGTGACCAAGGGTCTCCTTCTTCTGCTACTCCTGAGACTCCGGTTTGTGGTGACACTTCTCTTGTTATTCCAAGTGTCCAACCATTGAACTCTCGCGCTCCAGAGGACGAGCTTTACGATTTTTTTTGGAACCTTGTTTGGGAGCCCTCCGAAGAGGATTTTCCCTCTACTCCTATTGGTGTTTCGTCCCCGATGGCTTCTTCTGATATGGAAGACACATCTCCTGTATCGAGTGGAACACCTGTTATGTCGATTATTGAGACTCCCATCCCGGCCACATCTCCAGTCATATCTACGCCCTACACTGTTACACCTCTCGGTATTATAGTGCCGACGGGTTATAGATCTCTGAGGGATGCCATGGGCTCTGCGAGTTCCTCTTCTATGTGGGACAATAACATTGTTCCCACTACGGGACCTTTCATTTCCCAAGTTCACCATACCACTGTCACGTCAGTTCCAACCAATCCGACCATTTGTGTCGCATCGTCGACTCCGGTTGCTAGTGCCGTTACAGCATCTTCCATTGTAACTACTGTTGCCGGCCCATCCCGTGGCCCGGTACATAGTGGTCAGTCGGCACATGCTGCTAGAGTCATTCATCCTACAAGCGGTGCCCCACCTTCTTCTGATGTTGTTTCAGCGGGGGGGGGGGCATATTCTCAGTACTTGCATGCTGTCCAAAATCCAGGCGGGCAAGGCCCTTATTATGACCCTATCAATCATTATCTATATACCTCCTTGCTGGCTCAACCCGCTGTTGAGGGTACAGTTCCGTTGAATGTTGCTTGGGGTACCGCCGATTATGGTGGTGGCCAGTTCCGTCTGGGTCAAGGGCAGCCATCTCAAGGACCATCATACCAAGGTCAGCCATCCTACACGCAGCCCAATTATGGGCAGCAGTATTATGGCCCAACCTATCCAGGGCAACCTGGAGGCTCACAAGGACAACCCTCCCAGGGACAACCTTTAGCCTCTGTGGTCCGTCTTATACATATCTTGGGCAACCTTTTGGAAACCCGGGACAACCTTAAGCTCAACAAGGACGACTTGGACCCCAGCAGGGATACCCTTCGGGTCAACCCTATGGGAATCTGGGACAACCTTACTCGCAGCAAGGACAACCCGGAAACCAGCAAGGCTACCCTTCTGGGCAGGCAGTCCAGCCTTACATGCAGCAAGGCCAGCCCGCTACTCAGTATAGTCAACCCTCGGTTGTGCAAGGACAACCAAACACCCAGCAAATTCAGCCTTCTAGGCAAGTAGGTCCGTCTCAGATCCAACCGGGACAACCTTCCAGCCAGATGGCCCAACCTCAGTCTTCGCAAGGATATCTTTCTGGGCCGGCTCAACCAGGCATGCAGATGGTTCTTGCTTCTCAACCCGGTTACCAGCCCCAGAATCAAACTGGTCTCCAGCCGCAAGGTGGGTATCAATCCCAACCTTCTTATCAAACGTAGCCTGGTTCCCAGGCTCAATATGGAGCCCAGCCGCCATATGGATACCAGCAACCCTAGGGGAAAAATCAATTTACCTCATATCAAAATTACTAGCAACCCAACGTTGCTCCTGCCGGTCAATATGGTAACCAATGGGGTGTTGGGGGGCAAAACCAAAGTCAACCATCCAGCTATGGATATAACCCTTATGGACAGAATTCCTATGGACAAGGTCCTTTTGGACCTGGTCCATCTGGACAAAGTCAATGGGGTCAACCAGAAACTGGATGGAACTCTGGCCCGACCTCATATCCGCAGATGTGCTTCAATCCGCAGCTACCATTTATAGCGTCATTGGAACTGCCCAATGTGTCAAAGTTAAAAAATGATCCTATTTTGCATAATCCACAATGGCCTCCAGTTCCAACTAAGATACCCGGTGATTGTCCCAAATTCGATGGCCAAGCTGGCCCATGTAATGACTTATCACCTATGGTGTTCGTCTAATTCATGGCTTGACGATTCGGTTCGACTTCGCCTGTTTCAAAGGACTCTCATCGGCTCCGCTGCTAAATGGTACATTGAATTGACCCGTGGTTCTTTTCAAGATTTCAATTCATTGGCTATGGCATTCCTCACTCATTTTCAGTTACCCATTGGGTACGAGACAGGGACCCATCTCCTTACGTCTCTCAAGCAAGACATGGCTACGCACATCTCTGATCATATACATGAATGGAGAAGGCGTCGTCGGTTGATCAAGTTTTGGATTCCTGATCAACTCCTCACCGATTGGTTTACAACTTCCTCTGTCCCTAAGATTGCATGGGACATCGCCATGGGAGCTTGCGTAACTAAAGAGCAAGCTATCGCGCATGCTCAGTACCTTGACTTAGTATATTCTCAGTCAGGTACTTTGTATGAGTATTTTCCTGATGCCCTGAGACACGGTACATCCAAGGCTCCACCAAAGCCATCTGTTGATGGAGTTATTGTCTATGTGAATCCATCGTCGAAAAAATCATCTTCGAACCCTGGGAATCCAAAACCAAATGCTTCTAGCGAAAACACTTCTCAAGGTGGTTCTAATTCTGTAAGTACTTCCGAGGTTAACACCGTCCAGTCCACCATGACGAATAAGGCCTCGAAAGGAAAGAAAAAGGGGAAAGCAAAGAATAAGTCCGAGCAACCTAAACAAGATTCCTCCAAACCTCCATCCGAGGAAGGAGCTAAGTGCAAACCCAAGTATCCTTGTCTCATCTGTGACGAGGACCACTACACCAAAGACTGCCCAAGGCGGTCCGAGGTTAGTCATTTGTTGAAAGGTGCCCTTGGGATTCCTGCGGTTCTGAAAGAACCTTCCCCTCTCAACAGACTCAAACGTTGGCTAATCCATCTTCGTCTTCATCTCCCTTTGGTTCCCAAGTGTTCATGGTTGGAACCATTCTCTTTCATGTAACGACTCGAACAAAGGAGTATCCGTCGTCCGCCGGAAAGGAGCTTGAGGTCCCCTTAAGCGCTCCTTTGTCCAGCTCTGGTCCGCTCCATATTGAGAGACCAAGTACTGAGATGACCATCCGACCCCCTCCCGAAGGAGTACTCAGGAGATCATCTTACAACCCAAATGCTCATGATGCCCAGCATTATAGCATATTTGAGGACTTAACGCAAGCTCCGTCGGCTATGTCCGCCTTAGAGGTTCTCCAGAGCTGCCCCCCTCAGAGGAATTCGTTGTTATCGGCCATCGGTGGCATCGACCCAGTAGATTCATATTTGATTACCTTTGATCTCGAGAGCCATGTCCCGAGGCTGCCTCATCAGATCACCTTTCTTATACAAGTCATCATCAATTCCAAAACGATCCATCATATAGTTATTGATGAGGGCACATCAACTTGCATCATGTCTATTGCTTGTTGGAAAGCGATCGGGTCTCCAACCTTGAGCCAGTCTCCCACAACACTGGAAGCCTTCAATGGGAGAGAATCTCGTCCCTATGGTATTCTTCAACGATTGCCGATCACTTTAGAAGGGAAAATCGTTGAGGTGGAAGTTGAGGTCGTTGATGCAAATCTTACTTACAACCTCCTCCTGGGCCGAAGTTGGACATATGCCATGCGTGTCGTGGCTTCATCCCTCTTCTGTGTCATTCGTTTCCCTCACCAAGGGAAAATTGTCATGGTAGACCAGCTCTCCTTCTTCGCTTCCTCTTCTGAAGGAAATGTGCCTTTCGTGGAACATACCTCCATCCCTTTCGAGAGTGTGGGAGCTGGGCTCTTCAAAGATCCCGCCCTATGGGTGTTTTCTCCCTCCCACCTCCAAACCTCGCCTCTATCAACATGATTTCAGTTCGTTCTAACCCTTGGATTCTTCCACCCATCGACCAGATAGAATCATGGGGCGAGGAGATGCCGTTGAGTCCCGTCGAGCACAACTACATCGAAATTGCTGCTGTATCGGCTCCTCCTGCTGAACCCGCTTCTTTAAGCGGAGCTCTTGACTCATATGACTATTCCCCTTGGCTTGGAGGATGGGCCTCCTCGGATCCATTAAAGGAAATATTTCCTTCCGACGAAGCCATCATGGAGATCATGTCTCTCGAGGAACCTCTGTGGTTCAATCTTCATCACCATTCCTCATTTCTCCCTACCCTTCGGGAAACGTTGGCTTGTCTCGAGCGGTTTGCTCCGTGTCTCCCTTCATAACCTCTTCAGATGCCTGTTCAGGTCTATCAAGTATCGTCTGAAGGGAACTTGGGGAACATTACGCAGACCCAACCTATCGACATCTCTGTTAAACCAGGGATTGTCAAGAACATCTACATAGGAGTCACTTGCACTCCTGAGGAAATTCAAATCTATATAGCTCTTTTTCACAAATTCCGTGACGTCTTTGCATTGTCCTATGAAGAGATGCCCGGCATCAATCCAAACATTGTAGTGCATGAGATACCTACGTATCTAGGGGCTAAACCTATTTGTCAGCGTTTACACCCTTTGCACCCTCGCAAGGTTGCAACTATCAAAGCGGAAGTTGAAAAACTTCTTAAAGCTGGTTTCATTTACCCTATCCCACTCATAGATTGGGTCTCTAACATTGTCCCTGTCGATAAAAAGCAGGTTACTATTCGTGTCTGTGTCGATTATCGCGATATTAAACGAGCCTACTCGAAAGATAACTACCCCACACCTTTCATTGACCAGCTCATTGATGAGTGTGCTAGGAGTGAGATATATTCGTTTATGGATGGCTTTTCTGGCTACAACCAGATTAATATCGCGCCCACTGATCAACACAAGACAACCTTTATTTGTCCATGGGGGACTTTCGCTTATAAAAATCTCCCTTTCGGTCTCAAGAATGCCGGTGCCACTTTTCAACATGCGATGTCTTACGCCTTTCATGATATCCGACACATCGTACAACCTTATCTAGATGACCTTCCTGCTCATTTGGCTAAGCGAAAAGACCATACATCACACCTCCGTGAGATTTTTCTCCGCTATCGACACTACAATATCCAACTTAATCCTCATAAATGTGCCTTCTGCGTAGAATCTGGCCAACTTCTCGAGTTTATCGTCTCCCGAGAGGGCGTCCACTTGGATCCCCTTAAATTCGAAGCCATTTTGAATCTTCCTCCCCTTGCTTCTTTGCGGCAACTGCAGAGTTTGCAGGGTAAAGCAAATTTCTTATGACGATTTATCCTGAATTATGTTGAAGTGGCAAAAAGTTTCACGTGGTTACTCAAGCGCGACACTCCGTTTCGATGGGATGCCATAGCTGAGGAGTCTTTTGCACATCTTAAAACTCTTCTGGTTTCTGCCCCTTTGTTGCGGCCTTCGAATTATCATCGCGATTACACGTTGTATTTGGCCGCTGCTGATACCACCATCGGTATGGTTCTGGTTCAGGATGATGATGATGGCACTGAACACGTTATTTATTACCTTAGTTGCAATTTGTTAGACACAGAATCTCGATATGCTTATGTCGAGAAGTTGGCCCTCGCTGCTGTATGCGTTGTTCAACGCTTCCGTCATTACATCTTGTTGCGTACAACGACAGTGATCTCCGATTGCAACCCTATGACCTACATTCTGTCATGCCAGTTGCTGGGGGGGAAATACTCAAAATGGATAGTCATCCTCCAAGAGTTTGACTTGGAATTTACTGCTGCCAAGTCTAAGAAATCACTCGTCTTCGCTGAGCTGTTGTTTTGTTTTCCATCTACCGCTGCCTCCTCTCAGTTAGAGGATTCCATTCCAGATGAAACTCTCTTCCTCATTAGCACCCTCGATCCCTGGTACGGGGATATTATTGTCTACTTGCAGACGTCCTCCTTCCGTCCCGAGACCTCTAAGGATGCTCGCCAACGGATCCGACATCAAGCCCAACCATATTGCATCATTGGGGACACCCTGTACCATCTCGGTGTTGATTCTGTTCTCCGCCGATGTTTGACTTTCGAAGAAGCAGAGAGAGTTTCGACTGCCACTCTAGTGCGTGTGGCGGTCACATGTCTGGATATGCCACCGCACAGAAAATCCTCCGTGTCGGCTATTTCTAGCCCTCCATTTTCAAGGATTGCATTCTTGCTATCCGTTCATGTCATGAATGCCAGATTTACCAACGGAAGATGCGTGCACCCCCTGCTCCACTGCACCCTGTTGTGACCGTCGACCCTTTTGCCAAATGGGGCATCAATTATGTGACCTGTAACCCTCGCTCGGCCGGGGGGCATGGGTAAATCATCTTTGTTGTTGATTATTTCACGAAATGGGCCGAGGCAATGCCTACATTGTCAGAAGACGAACACACCGCGGCGCAGTTTCTGTTCAACCATGTTATTTTGCGGTTCGGAGTACCCCAATCCATCGTCACTGATCATGGAAAGCATTTTCGTAATCACATGATGACCGAGCTAACAACCCAGTTGGGCCTCAGGCATGATAGTTCGACCCCGTACTATCCTCAGGCAAATGGTCAAGTGGAAGCCGTGAACAAGGTTTTGGTCACGATGCTTCAAAGAACTGTTGGCATGCATAAGTCCAATTGGCATTTGATGTTGTTCTCTACTTTGTGGGCCTACCATACCTTCGTGAAGGACGCCATCGGTTTCACTCCTTTTCAGTTAGTTTACGGACTGGAGGCGACCCTTCCTATTAAGTGTGAGATTCCTTCATTAAAGATAGCCGTCGAGTTTCTCCCTGATACTACTCCAGTAGAAGAGCGTCTTCTTTACTTAGAACGGTTGGATGAGACTCGTCGTCTAGCCTCCTTAGCTATTGAAGCTCAGAAGAAGTGAGTGAAAACTCACTTTGATAACACTGTTAATCCCCGCTCTTTCACTGAGGGAGAATTAGTACTGCTCTATGATCAAGCTAACGATAAGCTAGGGGTAGGAAAAATCGAGCCTATGTGGCACGAGCCCTATATTGTGAAAAGAGTTTTGCAAAATGGCGCCTATGAGCTTATTGATTATGAAGGTAACCCCCTGGATAGGCCCTGAAATGGGATTTATCTCAAAAAATATTATGCATGAGTCCAGGCACTCTCTTTTTGTACATACGTGTGCTTTAAGCAAGTGTGTTGTGTGTGCATGTTTTTAGTTTTTATCTTGGTATGTCGGCGTGATTGCCGCTTATTGTGTCTCTTGCTTCTTGGACAGATGTCTGGATCGCCTTACGTTGGTTTCGCTGATGGTGCTTCCTGCAGTACGCGCAGCTTGTCATCTGTGGCATCTGTGATCTAGATCCTCATGGTGAGTTAATAGACATTCAAGGAGTTTGTCTAGGTTGTACAACAAACAATGTTGTTGAATATAGTGCTGTGATTGAATTGTTAGCTGAGGCGATTAACCTCGGCATTCGCACATTGATTGTGAACTTGGACTCTCAACTTGTAGTCCACCAACTCAACGGACGTTATTCCGTCAAAGATCATCGGATTTTAAGGTTGTATTTACGTGTTAAGTTATTAGAAAGGGATTTTGATTTCATTACTTATCAACATATTCCAAGATGACTTAATACATTAACCGATGCATTAGCTAATTATGTGTTGGATAGACATTTTCATAAAATGTGATTCAACATAATACAAGAAGCATAAAGTACAATAAGACCATAAAACATATTTATATATATATATATGTGTGTGTGTGTCGAGAATGTTTTCACCCCATGCATCATCAAAAAATAATACATGTTTGTCTGAATACAACTGGAGACAACATGTCTCTAAAAAAATATGCATGAAAAGAAAAGCCTAGATATCTAGTCTTGGTGGTGCTCATGGTAGCACGTCACCGCCTGCACTAGACACCTCAAGAGACGATGAATGCGAGTTGGCACCCCTACTGTGTGTCTCTGGTATGCTAGCGGGACATCCACTAACCGAGCATAATCTGGGATCCCTCGAGTGATAGCCTCGAGGTTCTAGATGAGCTCCCCTCTGTCACCACCCTCCTCCTGAGGATCTACTCTTGCTACTGCTGCTACTGGATGTCTTCTCGCAACAGAAGACAAGCCAGCTGGACGCTCTGGGCCAACATCTGCAGATGCATATAAAGGTCATTAGGACGAGCATGTACTAATAACAAAAAAAAAAAAAATCAAAATATAAAATCAAAAAATGAGGACGTACCAATCTCCTCGTCCCAGTCCTCTCCTTCCGGAAGGGGAAGGTTAGGGTCTCCAGTGAAGTCTGTCCCTACATACGACTAGTCTTCCACCATGATCATTTGGCGGCGAAGCCACTCGAAGAACTCCGGTCTGAAGGCCATCTGCTGGCCGCCACCATCCCTTGGCATCAGTGCCGCCCATCGAGCCATCCTTGGCTCCCGAGGTGCTAGGTCTACCAAAAACGCCCCTTGGCCTTGGAAGCTTGGCACATGTTACAAGAAGAATGTCACCAAGATGGAACCATACCCGAACTGTTGCAGCTTGCCCTGCTTGGCCTTTTTCAGTTGCCTCTTCATATTGGTCGTCACAGCTGACGCCCAATTGAAGATTGTCAGGCTAAGGCACTCTATCGCTAATAGTAGGTGGTTTTTCGTAGCTTCGTGAGGTGCTTGTGCCCTCGTAGCTCATGTAAGAGTGAATAATAAGGCTCTTAGTGTCAGATCTTGAACAGTGGAGATATCCACCTTCGAACTGCCCTGCCCATATCTTGCCTCCGGGCAAATCCGAGCCTTCACTTCATCCATCTTTTCTCCAGATGGCCTACTCCCAGTCAACTGAGGCACCGACCCTAGTCATGACAATCCTGTCAAGAAGTAGACGTCTGATACGTCCAACTCGAGTACCTGTTCCTGTATCCGGAACACTTGTTCCTCTATGTCCCACAAGTTTATCAAGTACTGTAGGAGCTCTGGCTGATCTCGCAAATAGGATAGCATGAAGAATATTTTGAGCCCACACGCTCTGAGAGCCTCCATGCAATCCTCGTCAGCTAGGGCTAATGAGTCCACTTGGTCATGTTCTCGTTCCTTCTATGTCATCACCATTTTTGCGGATTAATCTGCAAATACAAGTCAAAATGATGCATTAGAATCTCATGAAGCTTGAAATTGAAAAAAAATGGGGTTTAGATTTGTTAAAATTAACCAAAAAATGTGCGCATCCGTTGGCACGACTGTTTCTAAAACAGTCGCGCCCATGGGCGCGCGCCCTATGGGAAACTTGCCCCATTGGCGCGGGTCCGTGCCCGAAACCCGCTCCAATGGGCGCAACCCATAAATTTCAAAATCACCCCATAGGAAATGAAAATGCAGTTAAAAACAAATTTCAAACGGATGAAAATGGAGCTAAGGACAAGACCACTTACCTGGCACTGATGGCACTCGAAATGGTCCATTGGATTGGTTGCAATTGCCAACTGAAGGTCGCACTCCAAAAAGCCCTAATGTCGCTCTCCAAAGGTAAAAAGTGAAAAGTAATTTTTATTTTACTATTTTCACCTTTTTATAGCTTTTTGACCCTAATTAAGCTTTAAAAGTCATTTTATGAATATTTTTATGGATATTTGTGTCGAAAATGGGTTTTACGCCGGTTTTTGGTGCAGCGACAGGTGTTTATAGAGCTTTCATGGCGAAATGAGTTATATTTTATACTTTTTTCAGACTCGGTAAATACACGAAAAAGTCCCTTTGGAGTCATCTTTTGCTCTTTTCTGACTCTCTAAACATGAAAAGAATGCTGAGTTCATCCTCTCGACTCGTTAAACGGACATGAGAGGTGGTCGTCTTTAAACCCTTTTTCGACCGTTTAAAAATGAAAAGATCGTCGGACTCTTGTCGTTTTTGGTTCGTTAACGGTCACGAAGTGACGTGGTTTTGATCGCTTTTTTACTTTTTCAGATCAAAGTCACTATTATGAAAAGTACTCCTCGGTCGTAATGGCCGAGCGGTTCTTTTGAGCATGGTTTTATACTTTTTCAGGCTCGAGAGACACGACTTCACGAAAAAGGACACCCCTGGAGTTTCCTTTTCGCTATCTTTTCAAACTCTCTAAATATGAAAAGACGTCGATTTCTTCCTTTTTCAGACTCGTTAGAAACTAAATGACAGCGGATTCCATCGAAATGATGCCTCTCAAGCATATGCTATCCCCGTCAAGCTTGTCATCCAAAAATAACCGAGGTACTCGCTAGAAATGGTGGGGGAATAAAGGAACCGTAATCATCGTCGTGTTGGCAGTATGTCGCTCTTGAACATGGCACTCGTCTACATTCATGTCTGGGTGGGGATATCTCATTTTGGTTCACACTTGCCTCCGTGGGTTTCGGTTATCTTGTTTGACCATTCATCTACTCATCGCCTTGTCACCATGACCCCTGATCACTTGATGTCAAATACTGCCAAGTCCACTGTCGTGCCTCCAATATGTGCAAGAGAAGTTGACCTCTGTAGAATTCTCAACCTCCCTCTAATGCTTCACACAAAACATTTTATCCTTGTCTGTCTCATGCTGATGATGTGGGAAACATTATGGCCCACCTTCGATCAAGGTTACTTCCTGTCGAATTCAGCTCATTATCCAGGAAGTTGACCTAGAGACTCCCTTCAGGTACCTTGGAGCCTGCATGCCTCAATGGTAGGTTCTTCATGTTCGACGCGAGGTTTTCATCATTGGCCTCCGATCAGATGATTCTACGGGTGTTCGACACCGGCTCATTGATTCGCACGCCGTGGATTGTACCTATAGTACCTTGAGGACCATTGTCATTACTGGTGGTACCTCTCGCGTCTGTTAACAATTTTCATTATTGACTAGTAATCAGACGATGTTCTCGCATGTTCGACTTCGACTCCCCTATTCGCATGCTTGAACTTCTACTTTGTTCGAGTCGAGCTGGAGCGCAAGACCCTGGATTTTGTATGTTGATATCTATGCTACATTTTGTGGATTATCATAATCACTACATGACTCATTCACTGGATGGCTGCGACCATGCCTGAGTCTGATTCTTTGATCCTCATCGGCTGGCTGCATCCATACCTGGGATCTAGATTTTTATGTACTCTGTTATGGATGGCTACACCCATGCCATGTACATCATGTATTTGAGACATCAGTTGTACTTTGTGGAGGTTCTCCGACAGCCGTGTTTTCAGTCGACCATGTTCTTGTAAAACACTTCACCCCTCTCTCTCTCGGGCTTCATGCTTTAGGGGGCATCTGTTACATAGTATTTTGTCACCATCCTTATTACCCCTTCTCCCGTACATTGGAGGACCTATTCTGGGACCTGTGAGAAGTGACATAACTTGCAAACACTTGCTTTGTATCCGTTAAAGTATGTACTCCATGTGCCCTGAAGACACCTTTTGCAAAATACCCACAAATATAGCCCTTTCTCCATTAGTGTTGTTCCACAGTGTATTACTCGTGCCAATGGGGTAAATCCTCCAAAGAGGGCGCACTAGCTGGTGCTTTGTCTCAGAGTCACACTAGCACCAACCCAGTTGGGTAAAGTTTTTAACCATCAAACTTCCGAAGGTTCCTTCCACTTTATCCATGAACTAATTCTAGTTCTAGTTGGTTTAGTTGGGCTTCGTATCTCCCAGGAGGGAAGTAGTTCTCCACCTCTCATGGAAGCTTCCTAATGATAAGGGCAATCCCATGAATCAACTGGATGGTCTTATCTACTCCTCCCATCTCTATATAAGCTTGTTCTTTCCCCTTTGACAAGCTAGTTGGTAATTCTTAGTTAGTAATTCTACTTTTCAAGCTCCCAAAGTCTGAGAATTGCTAAGCTCATCTTGCAAGAGGCCTTGTTCATCCCTATGAGGCTAAGTCCTTAAGGAGGAGATCCATGTCCAAGTGATCAAGGAGAGAGAGGCTTGTTCCCATCCCCTATAAGCTTTGCAAGGCGTGTGTTGCTGATTCACCCAACCAAAGGAGGATTTGACGTCAAAACTTTGTTGTATTCTCTTTTGTTTTATCAATAATAATAGACGACTATCATTATGGTTCCACTTATGTTTCTTTATTATGATGTTTGAGTTGTATCCTTTCTGACTGATACATAGTTGCATTTCTTGGATTTTATGCTTTCATTTGTCTTGTTATTTGCATGTGCAGGTGTCTATTCACGAGGATCGTGAGGATTGTGACCAGCTGAAGTGAAAGAATGGAAGAGACGACCCTTCTACGAATATAAGCGTTGGATTCGAGGTAGGCTCTTACCATTGGCCTTTACTTTGCAATTAGGGACCTGCGTGTTAGCGTTGTTCGATTATTGCTAGACCCCGTTTAGGCTAGTGGGATCGCCTTTGTCCGCAAAGGGGATTTACCTACACAACAGCGACTATGTCTCCCTGGTGGTGTCTGTGATCTGAGGTATCCTTAATGGCAAAACGTTTAGGGACTTACACAAGGTGATTGGGGCGGGTTTCCCTGGTACCTAACACAGATAGACCTACTCCGTCTTCAGTTTTTGGGAGGGTGCTCGTCTTCACGAGAGTACTTAGCCTGTCAATCTGAGGTTCGAGCTGTTAGCACTTGAGATTTCACCTAGGCTGAGATAGACAAACCTCAAAGCTACATCAAACCATTTCACCTCGTAGCTAGCCCTACGAGGTATGAGAAGGCTCTCTCGGGTCAAACTCGGTGGATTTTTCAATATGATGAGTTGACCAATTAGGATCAAAGATATTAGGCTAGTAAATTGATAAGGGGGGTTGATTTAAAGTTTTTGGGTTTTTTTGTGGCAATTGGAGGGAGTGCAATTCAGGGTGCGGGGATTGAGCACAGTTTTTGCAGGGGGATCTTTGGGGCAAGGTAGGAGTGAGCACTGATGCCTTAATCTGAGATGGATGATCAGGGATGATAGAGAAGGAGCTAAAGAGGGCAAACAACCATTTGAATCCTCTCTAGATAGCAGAAAACATAAATTTTGAACAAACTAAAAGTTGAGCATGTCAAAGCATGTATTCAAATCTTACACATCACTGCCAAATAGAAGCAAAGAGGGATGTGTAAATTAAAAAAAACTTACAAGAACATGTAGAGATACACCACCATCAAACAACATCACAGAATCACGGATGTCGCAACCCTGCCTTCTTCTTCTTAAAATAATTGCATAGAAGACTGTACAATACATAAAGCTTTCTCCCACAGAGTCCAACCTTCCAACCTCTCAAAATGACTAAGAAAACACATAATATAGGCAAGCTAACCTCTTCCCTTGCCTCTAGGGGTCGAGCTCATCCTTCTAGGAGCAGTTTGAACTAATTCCAACTAAGCACTAGATAATAGGCAGCTCAACAACTTGCCTCTATTACTTAGCTAACTGATTCATGCATTAATTATTCACTTTTTACATCAAGGAAGCTTCTAGAAGGGTAAAGAGAGGTAAAATATATCAAAGTGCCATGAAAATATTACATTTATCCATCATCTACAAGTAAAAATAATCAACCATAGTCAAAACAGTGTTTTTTTGACCAAAAAAG
>APFE031717475.1:0-15856 GCA_000404065.3 Pinus taeda | reverse complement strand
AATAAGCCGCATGATCGAAGCATACTCCGCCCGGAGGAATCTGAAAGGAAAGACCCCTGACAAGTGACTCACAAATGAGGGCCTGACATATGGCTCAAAATAAACAAAATCTAGCAATTTGCGCTTGGGCCACACCTCTCCCACATTCGGTATCCCGGTAGCCTCTGAAATCACCTCTGGAGACAGTATAAAATTCATCCCTGCAAGAGTGACCTATCCATCATGAAGGTGTAAAACAAATAAACGTGCCAACTCCCTGTGATGCTGAATCTGAGCAAGCCTCTCATAGAACTGAAAACATGACATGTAACAGAAACCATTCATTGCCAAAGGAAAAGCCTGCAATTCTGACAACGAGGTAGGTTCCTGTCTCCTATGATGACCACCTTTGCCCCCCTTACGAGGCCTCTGCTGTACCTCCACCTCTGTAGATGATGAATGGTCATCACCTTGCTCATAAGTCTCGGTGTCTGACATGGTTTTGGAGCAAGATGAGCAAGCTGAAAGATAAATAGAACTGCTACCTCTGCCTGCAAAATGCTGAGAAGTATGCTGTTTTCAAGGGGAAAAAATCATAAGGGAAATGTTAGGGGAGGGATTTTTAATAAGGAATAGGAAAATATAAAAACAGGGATTTTTAGGGATAATTCACAAAATGTTAAACATATCATCTCATCTTCCATCATTAGGAAATCATTTGCAACGAAATACTTTATTAGGATTTAATCATAAGGGAATAAGACTTCTTTTACATCTTGTCACAAGGGAAACAGGATTTTAGGGAAGGAGTAAAGAGGAAAACAGGGCTTGGTTTTGGAGAGACACAACAATATTCTTTTGCAGATAATAACTACAACAATATGTCCATTTTATAAATATACACAGCTGCATCTTTCTTGTTTTTTCTATGGATATACAACAGCAGCATGCCTTCTTTTTTTTCAATGACTATACACAGCAATATCGCTTTTGTTCATATTTGGTCATTTTGGCATATTATTGCTCTTTTTCTTTTTACATAACATTTTTATATTTTTTGTTATTCTTTTGTTTTCCTTGCTGTTGTTCATTTGGTTTGCTTGCTGTGGGGAGGGTATTATGGTTTGGGTAGAATACATGAAAGGGCATTAGGGTTTTGTAAAGGATTTTGGGGAGGGATAGGGTTTTAGGAATTTGGGATGGGAATTTAGTATTTAGTGCAAATGAGATAAGAGATAGATATATTACAACATTTGTGAATTGAATTTTATAGGAAACAAGGAGGGAATAAAGAGGGACTTAAAACCTTGAAAAAACACACAAACTCTAGCATAATGCCTAAATTAACAACAGCCAAATTTACCCATTCTCTTGCAAATCTTAAATGATAAAACCATTAGACACATCATTATTTCATCATCCATTAGCATCATTTATGAATTTAGAGCCTACCTCAATCGATTTAGCACTTAGGAGGGCAATTTGGCCGATTTGGAGGGTTTCTGGACAAAACAGGTCGAGTGATTGCGCCCCTGTTCTGAGTGGTCGTGCCCCTGCTGAGTGGTCGCGCCCCTTGAAAAAACACACTGCAGAGATGGCTCTGAGTGGTCGCGCCCCGCCCAACTGGTCGCGCACTGAGCCTGAGTGGTAGCGCTTTTTCAGGAGGATTTTGAAGGCCTTCCCGGTGTTGGAATCAGGCACAGGATAGCTCGTTGGAAAGGTCTTTGAGTATACTTTCCAACCCTACTAGAATTTTTCAATTTGGAGTTGATTTGACCTATCAAAAATCAAATCTCCCAATACTGGTCAAAAAGTGCCAAATGAGGCTGCCTCAAGGAAGAGTGCTGTTACAGTCAACTTTTGAATGCCTTCCGCAACCCCAAATTTAGCTCATGATAGCTCATTGGAAATCTCTTTGTGTCTAGTTATCATTTTACCCATCAAGAAAATCATTTGGCCAACCAATCTAGGAGAAAACTTGATTTTCCCAAGGTCACTTCAGAGGTGTCTTTGATTCTCCTGAGGCAACGGTATTCTTGACATTTTTCTCAAACCATGACACCTGTGAAAAAAGTGAAGGAGGTTGTTATTATTTGGCATGTTTTGGACAAAAACCTCTCTCAGTTTCCCAAAATTCATCTTTGACTGATATGAAACATCATTTGAGTGAAACTTGCCCCGATGTGTGAAACGAGGAATTTTGTCGAAATGGAGCAAAATGAAGGGGATAAGGGGCTTCTAAATTCTTGAAGAAATTTTTGGGAGTAGGGAGGGATGTTAGGGAACAGGGGAAAGTGGAATCTCAGAGATTGAGTGAGGGGAAGGGATCCAAAAGGGAAAAACACAGGCCCAACCTAGAAAATTGCCAAGTTGTAGCTAGAAACTAGGGTTTGTGGAAAAATGAGAAATTTGGCGGATATAAGGGATGGGAAGTGTTTTATAAGGTACTTTAAGGATAGGGGAAGGTGTATGAACATCAGGATATGATTTTTGCTGATGATTTGGCCGCCCAAGAGAAATTTCCTTCAAAACCATAGGAGAGGGAAATGAGCTTGCCTAGGCACAACTGAAGCATGAATAAGGTATAAAATGACTCATTAGACACTGACATGATAATCACAACCCTATGAATGATGATAGGCTCAGCTGAATGATGACATGGAATGACATTTGGGCAAACCCTAGACCTAATGCCTAGTGACCAAATTTTGCTTGAAGACTCACTGAAATGACAAAATTTGACCTTGACACTTCAAAATCACTTTGTAAGAGCATGTTTGATCACTGGAGGAAGGCCTTAAAGACTGACACTAACACGAGCAAAGCTCTAGAGTAACCGTAACTGTACATCTGGCCAACCTTCTCTATTATTCATTAAGATACTGGGTTTCATCTCCAGTGATCGGTGCTTATCAGATAGGGTCATTTCCCTCTGTTTGTTGATTGATCAACTTAGTGTATTTTTTATATTTTTTTAGGCACCCAAGTGTTATCATTTGAGACTTTAACAAATATCATGATAAAATTTATTGATATAAATTAAAGGTCAGAGTGGTTGCATCTGGCCTCGTCATCAATCTAAACAATTGCTAGGACTTCTTCCACTCATTATGGAAGATCCGTCGAGCTCCAATGAAATGGATTCCCCATCTTCGGGGAATCAGTCTCCTAGATCTCACATGTGATCTATTTGGACAACCGACGATTCAAGTTTGCCGAAGAATTTCTTTACCGAAGGATTCCTTCCTCCCTTTAACCCTCTGCTCATGAATCCGTTGGATCCACTCTTGGCTCCTGCAGTACCTATACTTCCTACTTCTGTAGTCGGAACATTTCCATCTATCTCGTCGACGACTAATGGGTCATGGGACTTTAGGGACACTTTTGGTCCTCCACCAATCCCCCAGTCGACAATCACCACAAAACCATCGATGGCGAACCCCGCTATCCCATTTGTCCCAGGTACAACCACTCATATAACACCCTCTATGAGTAGAACCCAACGAATGTCGGGTTCCACCCCTTTAGTGTCAAACTGCATACCTTCGACAAGTGCTACATATAGAACTCCCTATAACACTCAATATAGCAATATGGGCGTGGTTCCCATCCACCAACAATATGGTCAGCCGACACTGTACGGTTTGTTATCACCCAAAATTTTTCAAAAAACATCATTGTGTCAACTCTGCTTTTGGTCATGATTTCAAGGAGGTCTAAAAGTCATTTTAGTCTTGATAAAAGGGTAAGTGATAGGGTTTGAAGTCTTTAAATGTCATCTTTCATTTCCAAATAAATTCCTTTAGGTTCATTTCATGGTAAAATAGGTCACATTTTCCATTTAGAAGTCATTCCATTAAGTTTAGGGTTAAATTTTTGCAATCATATAGGAATCCATAGTTTCGTAGCACAGCTAGTTCAAAAAAGGTGATTTGCGCTACAAAAACAAGCTAATTTCGTAGCGCACTATGAGGCAAAAGCCTTGTTTTTCTGTTTTTAGTAGTCAAACTTCCAATGCGGTTCCTAAACAATTGAAAACTCATTTTTGAAAACTGAAAGATGTTTCTCTTCTAAACGTTCTTATCTACAAAAACCTCCTCCATTTTTGTAACAACTATCAGGGATCAAGAGATAGGAGCTCAGGAGTGCAACCTTATTTTTTAGGAAAAATAGAGTTATTTTTATTGGTTGATGAAGTGGTTGTTGCTTTCCACTCCCTCATTTTGTCACCTTTCTCTCCACATTCAAATATCATTCCTTAAACAAGTTACCCAAGATCCTCTCTGTCATTTACTTTTCAGCCTTTACATTTATCAGTTAGCTGTCACCTTTGAAAAGTTAACTTTGTGAAAAACAACTTACTATCCAAAAAGTTCTTTACAACTGTCATATTTTTAAGAGGGCAGTTTGGGTTATAAAGGGAAATTTCCATGAAGATGAAAGCATAAAAATAAGGTTATGTGTTTGGATAGGAGCCTATGGAGCTTTAACTTATCATGGATGACCTCAGCTTCACACAAGCTTTCATCCAGATAGGTTACATGTATTTCTACCAGGAGCTGTAAGGGGATTTGTGTGTTTCTTGGACTGTTTTGAGCTGTTGGTTTCAAAAGGAATTTTCAGGCAAATGAAGATGAGTTTCAAACATATGAAGGAGGTTTTTTCTAAGAACGTAACAAGGAACAAAAAACTCTTTCAAATTTCTCCCAGGTGCTACCAATTTGGAGATTCGAAGTTTCTTTGAGACCTATTTTCAGAATTTAGAATTTTCCTTTTTTATACATGCTTTTATAATGCAGATTCCGGACAATTGAAACTGGTTTTCAAAAAACTGAGAGAAGTTTTTCTTATAAACATGTTTATCTGCAAAAAACTCCTCCATTTTTGTAATATATATTAGGGATCAAAAGATATAATCTCTCTCTCAACACCTATTTTTTAGATGAAAACAATGCAGAAAAAACCAGCTATGAAGAAATGGAAGAAAGGTTAAGAGAAAATAATAATGAAATTGATAGACTAAGGATGAGAGAAAGAAGGCATGCTACTGAGAAGACATATTTCAAGAGGATAAAGGCTCTCTGGGAAGTGGAAAAAGCTTCCAAACCAGAAATAGTCAGCAGTGAAGCTCAGTACTTTACATGGACTGTTCTTGCAAACAAAGAAACCATATTTGTAAGGAGGATGAATGCTCAGTTGAGAGATACTAACAAGAGATTGAAAAGACAAATTGAAGACCTAGAAATATAGTTAATAGAAGCTGAAGAAATGCTACAACAATAATGAAACAAAGTGATTAAAAAAAGGGCAGTAAAGGATATATCTTAAAACAGTTTTGGTATTAAAACGAAGGTCATCTCTGAAGAAGAAAATTCTTATAAGGTTAAGTTATTTTGTTTTTTGTGATCATATCAGTCTTTATGAAATATTGAAAATTCCCAAATTGTAGATTTTGAAGGTCGTGTTGGAAAAAGAGCATACATAGCAGTTTCGTAGCGCGCTACAAAACTACTCAAGGTGACCATTTAGCACTTTATAGATGCATTTCGAAGGTAAGGTCTGATTAATTCCAAGTTTTTTAGTTGCTAGTAGACATGGGATCATATATGAAGTTTTAGATGGTAATGGTGCATAAAGAAAAGTTCCAAAAATTATTCTATAAGTGATATAAAAGCTGTGCTACGAAAACATACTATTTTCGTAGCATAGTAATGTTTCATCCTTTCCTCCATATGTTCGAGCTTCCCTTTTTTCACAGGTGGAAAATGAAGTTTTAATGGATCATTAATACATGCCACATGTAGACCAACAAAACTGCTCAAAGATAAGCATAAAGGATCAAGGGCTTTAAAGGGAGGAACTCTGTCTCCTTGTTTTTAGGAACAGTTAGGTCATGACTCAGTAGGGTTTGCAACAATAATGGAGACATCATAAAGCTCGAAGACATGGATTGGCATTTGATTAAAGAATTTATTTCAGTCATAGATAGGGTTGTTGAAAGCGTGTTTTAGGAGTTTCACTCCTATTTGTATTGGGACTCTTAAAGACAACTAGCTGTCAAGTTGTAATTAAGTAGTTTGCTTGATGAATAGATAGGTGTCAATGATAGGAATTCGAATTCCCTTAGAGATGGATCATAGTATCCAAGGTTGTAAAAAACCTATATTAAGCTTGAGAATTGAATTCCTCGAGGTTGGAAAATGTTATAGAAAATGACTACTTTTGTAAATGCTATGAAGGGACTGATATATACAGAAGCAATTTAACTTTTCTGAATCTGAGATTCTTAGTGTACTTCAGTGAGCTTTATCTTTTATCTTTGATATGCTTTACTTCCATAGTCTTAATGCTTATTACTCAAATTCATGGAGGAACATGCTCTGACTTCCTTTAAGCCTTAAACTATGGTGAATTGAGTTCTTGGGTCCTATCTTTGGATGTCTTTCTTCAATGTTTTAATACTTATTACTCAAAACTCATGGTTATTCATGCCCTGACTTCCTTTAACTATTAAACTTTGATGAATCACTTTTAATACTTTCCTTTTGAATACCTTGATGTATCATTACTCAGAATTCATGCCCACATGCTCTGACTTCTAATGAACTTCAAGTTATTGAGACTTTCCTGGATGTGTTACTCTTTCATTGAAGTATATACAAGCCTTATTTTTATAAGAAGAGTTATTTGTTATCTTTATCTCTGTCACTGACTCCATAGCCCAATGGTAACAAGTCTTCATCTTTCAACCTATAAAGATATAAAATCACAAACCATAGATTTAACCATCTATCTATATCTTTAATCAATATCATTAACCCTTGAGAGAGCCCTCTCAGGTTGAGGAGGCTAAGCCTCAGCCAAAATATTGGTTTGAAATAGTTACACTAATATTGACTTGATGAGCAACCTATCAGGGTCTTATTTTGGTGATAACATTTTGGTGCGTCTACCGAGAGCCTGAAGATTAATCATTCTCAAAATCAAGAAGCTTAAGAGCTCAGGAAGCTGTTCCAGGCTACATTTACCTTGGCGACTCCACACATCAAATAACAAATTGGAAGGTGACTCCACTGCTAGAAGATCAGTAGCTTGATGAAGTTTCAAGATGAGTGCCATTGTAAGAATGAATGCCAGGTATGCCCCTATGAATCGGTCTCATATCCATGGTTTTCCAAATCCTATGCCAAAGGTTGAATGGTTAGATGATCTTCCAATATTAAAAGATGAAAAGAAAGACAATGCTGCTCTTCATTTGGTTAGGTTCCATATGCATGTACACAGTCTTAAGGTTTAGTTCCCTGAAGATTGTCTCATGAAGATTTTTATGACCACTTTAGAAGGAAAAGCATGGTCTTGGTATAAAGACTTGGAAAATGGTTCATTATATTTTCCTGCTAATTTCCATGATGTATTCTATGAGATGTATAAAGAGTGTCATCCATCCTTATTGCTAGTCAAAGATTGTTGTAAACATTTTGTGAGTTTTATTCAATATTTGGAGGATTGTTTTGATGACGATGAATTCATGGATGAAGAAATTTTAGAGGCTTTTCATAATAATACATTTCAACACCAAGAAGAAAGGATAACATCCCATGAAATGCAACATGAAAATCAACAGGGGTTTACTTATGAAAACCATGTTACATCATCTAAGATTAATATAAAGATGCAGCAAACTTGCCAGTCTTTTGATCATAAAGAATATGAAAATCATTGCAAACACCAAGAAGAAATACTGGAAGATAGTTCTTATAACCCTCAGGCAGTGGAAAAGGTTGATTTTTTATGTCATACTTTGCAACAACTTACATCAAAGAATGATCATAATAATGAGGAAAATTACATTGTTTGTGGGAATCATTCAGAAAAGCAGTTGGATAGCATATCAAAGGAATTTTGTGTGTCTGAGAATCGAAGATATATAATGTTATGTTATGATCATCAAATTAATCATGTCTTTTTTGACCCTATAGTTGATTACATGGAAAAGATTTGCTGTTTAGATTTCCAGTTATATTTTCATCTTGAAGATAATTTACATCTCATGTTGCCTCGGTTATTTCAGTATCATGTTTATTTTTGCTTCAAGCATAGTCAAGAGATTCAAGTGTCAGATCAGATCAATGACTGGCTTCATTGGAAGTTTCATGTTCCTTGAGCTACAAATGGAGGTTGCAGCTAATAGGGTATGTAGGAATGTGCAAATAAGCTCAGGGTAGGTTGACTGAGCATTTTTTAGTAGGTGCAGTTTGAGTCCCTCTTGCAGAAATCATTAAAGATTGGGGAGAAGATTGGGAAGAATTTCAGAATTTTATTCTAAAGGATGGATAGTAGCACTGGAGCTACTGGTTCTTAGTGTACCAATGGGGCACACTATCCCTAGTGGAGCCACTATTATTACCCAAACATTTTCAAAAAACATCATTGTTTCAACTCTGCTTTTGGTCATGATTTCAAAGAGGTCTAAAAGTCATTTTAGTCTTGATAGAAGGGTAAGTTATAGGGTTTTAAGTCCTAAAATGTCATCTTTCATTTCCAAATAAAATCCTTTAGGTTCACTTCATGGTCAATTAAGTCATAGATAGGGTTTTTGAAAGCATGTTTTAGGAGTTTCACTCCTATTTGTATTAGGACTCTTAAAGGAAACTAGCTATCAAGTTGTAATTAAGTAGTTTGCTTTATGAATAGATAGGTGTCAATGATAGGAAATCGAATTCCCCTAGACATGGACCATAGTATCCAAGGTTGTAAAAACTCTATATTAAGCTTGAGAATTGAATTCCTCAGGGTTGGAAAATGTTATAGAAAAGGACTACTTTTGTAAATGTTGTGAAGGGACTGATATATACAGAAGTAGTTTAACTTTTCTGAATCTGAGATTCTTAGTTTACTTCAGTGAGCTTTATATTTTATCTTTGATATGTTTTACTTCCATAGTCTTAATGCTTATTCTAAAAATTCATGGAGGAACATGCTCTAACTTCCTTCAAGTATTAAACTATGGTGAATTGAGTTCTTAGGTCCTATCTTTGGATGTTTTTCTTCAATGTTTTAATACTTATTACTCATAATTCATGGTTATTCATGCTCTAACTTCCTTTAAGTATTAAAATTTCCTGAATCACTTTTAATACTTTCCTTTTGAATACCTTGATGTATCATTACTCAGAATTGATGCTCACATGCTCTGACTTCTAATGAACTTCAAGTTATTGAGACTTTCCTGAATGTGTTACTCTTTCATTGAAGTATATACAAGCCTAAGTTTTATGAGAAGAGCTATTTGTTATCTTTGTCTCTGTCACTGACTCCATAGCCCAATGGTAGCAAGTCTCCATCTTTCAACATATAAACATATAAAATCACAAGCCATAGAGTTAGCCATCTATCTATATCTTTAATCAATATCATTAACCCTTGAGAGAGCCCTCTCAGGTTGAGGAAGCTAAGCCTCAGCCAAAAGATTGGTTTGAAATAGTTACACTGAGATTGACTTGATGAGCAGCTTACCAGGGTCTTATTTTGGTGATAACATAGCTCAAACCCCCAAATTCAAGTATCTAGGGGCATTCCCAATATGCAAATGCCGGTAGGGAACGCAACAAATCCCCCTCCATTCTTAGGCATGCCTGGTTAGTCGTTGGTTGACATGAGCATTCCTTATGTCAATCAAGGACAAATGGTTAGTTCTGTGACGGGCGAGAATCCTCAAGGAGGTCCCAACCGATCCATGGGGGCACCCTACTCACAAATTGAAATGAGTCAAGGGGGCACCACTTATCTTGGGAGCAATTCTATACCCCAGTATCAAAATACCCATGGAAATCCACACTACAACGCCATACCTCAAGGAAACTACTATACCATGCAGCCCATGTATAATATTGGGACACAAATGATGGGAGGAGCGCAAGGCTCCTCAAGTCATATGTCATCACCTTGGTCCAAGTCGGGGGTACCACACTCTCTGTTTTTCTTGGCAACGTTGGATATACCCGACTTGTACAAATTCGCAAATGACCCCATCTACCACAACTTACTTTGGCTGTCGATCCCGCATAAGATACCAATGGACATCCCCAAGTTCAAAGGAAAGCAAGGGGAGGATCTAGACACCCATATCACCACCTACCATCTTTGGTGTGTTTCAAACTCCATGGTGGATGATAGTGTCTGGTTATGTCTTTTTGCCCCCACCCTCACTAGCAACGCAACTAAATGGTACATTGAGTTACCATGTGCGTCAGTAAACACCTTCGATGCTTTAGCGATGGATTTCCTAAAGCACTTCCAGCTACCCATCCGCTATGAGATTGGGACAGAGCTCCTCACTTCACTACATGAGGATACCGCCACCCACATCTTCGATAATATACATGAATGGAGACATAGACAGAGGTTAGTCAAAGCTCCCCTCCCAGACTATCTCTTAGCGGACTGGTTCTGCAAGTCTTTACTCCTACAAGTCGCTAATCATGTCACTTTAGGTGGTGCGGTCATAGAAGACCAATCCATACATCATGCCCAGTACTTAGATCTGATATATACACAATCTAGCACTCTTTACGACGTAATCCCCAATGCCCCTCATAACTCCAATGTCTCCACTACTCAGTACCCCGGAGCGCACGCTGATGGGATTGTCGGTGCAACCTCCGGGGTTGCTGTAAAAGAACTCAGTGGTCACATTGCCCAGATGTCAGTGGACTCCTCTACCAAATCGACTTCTCTTCCTACCACCGCGATAAACTCTGTGCAGTCTACGGAAAAACCCGGTGGTAAGAACAAGAAGAATAAGAAAAAGACTGCTCCTTCTGAGGAGCAATCAACAAAACAACAAAACCTAAAACAAAAGGTTTTTGCTCCTACAGACGATGAAAAGGATAAACCCGCCATATTCCCTTACAAAATCTGTGTTGAAGACCACATGACCTATCGTTGTTCGCGTCTTCATTAATACAAAGAATACAGTACTAAAAAGGATATTGGTAGGACCCCAACTATCCTTAATAATCCTTTCCCCGCTCAGCAGTAGCAAAACCTTATTGCAAACCAACCCCAACCCCCACAAGGGGGCAACGATGGTTCACATCATCCTTCAGCTGGTGAAGGATCTTCTACCGTTTACACCTTTGAAATGGTAGATCTACAAACAAGAGCCAAATACTATGGAGCTCCTGTCACTCATGTAGAGGAACCTTCCTCAAGTCCAAACCCACCTGTTAAAACTCAGGTTGTCCCTAAGCTCCTGAAGGGATACGGTCGAGGTAACCACAAACCAATCTTTGGACTGTAGGTTCTAGCCCACTTGCAATGAGAGAGGGCTCTATCTTGATGATTTAGCTTTTTTGATGATGATTTTAGGCTATTTATTGGTTTCAAGGGGTTTTGTATTGTGTTTGGGTGGAAGGAGAATGCTTGCGAGTAAAGAGGCAATGCATAGTGTGACAAGTTTCAAACCATTGGGTGTGGAGTCGTGGAGTAAGGCTGCTGGTGTGTTTTCTTGGTCACAAGAGGAAAGAGGGGCAAGGTAGCTGCTCATGAAATTATACTCAGGCTAAATGAAGATGGATTGAAGGCTAAGGAATGAGAGGCAACAAAGAATCTCTCAATCAGGTTAGCAAAGGGAAGATAAACGAGCCCTACCTGGGAGCAGCTAAGAATTCCCAGATAACAGTCACTCATATATGAAATAGAGCAAATATGAGCCATAAGGAATCCATATTTATGCCTAAATCAAGAGGAAAACATCAAGAAGCCACAGAAACTGAGCATAGAGTGCAGGTAAGCAAATTCTAAACCAGACTTTTGTTCTGTGACTTGAGCATATGTGAAATTGAAATAACAGAGGTAAGGAATACTTATTGATCCATAAAACAGCACAAGATTTCCCTCATTCACTCTTCAGAGACATTAACAACACATCAAATAATCCATTCTCCAAGCTTTCAGCAATCTTTGATTATATAAAACATGTCAGATACAAAGCGAGTCTCTCTTGGAGTGCATTTACAAAACAACTAACCAACCAACCAACCAACCAACCAACCCTTATTACATTGTTTAGGGCTCTCTTTATAGTGAAAATATCTAAGAGTATTTATTACAGCTGACCTAAACAGGCCTGCGGGAAAATCTTTTTTAAACCTAAACCTGTGCTGAAATTAAATGCAAGTAAATATCTATTGAGCTGCGCCGGAGGCAGCCAGATCAAAATGAATTAATATGGTGTCCTTGGTGGCTCGATGCACTGCTTCTGCAATCACTTTGCTTTGAGCTTTGCAGCACCACCTTCATGTGTCTTCATACACTATTTTTACAAAGTCTGGGCTTTAAATCACTTGAATTACCTCCTTAGGCGGTTCTACTGTTGCTGAGTGGCATTGGATCTCATTAAATCTGATATAACTCGGTTTTAATTGCCTTTAACTCCGTTCTGGTATTTATTGACTTTGTTTGGATGGTCTTTAATGATCCTCTGCTTTGATGTTAAGTTCTCCACTGATATTGATGACTGATACATTTTTCCGCAACACTGATACTCTTTGACATGCAATTTGGCTTCTTTTCTACTTTGATACTCTTTAATACTTGAATAAGGACTCTCTCTCTGCTGATATGCTAAAAACTGTTAAATCGCCCCTTTTCTACCCTTTCGAGGCAAAAATGACTGCTAAAAATAAAGATTCCCCATTTTGGCCTATTTCCCGTAGCGATGCGCGATTAGCGCTAAGCGCTAATCGTGCATCGAAAACTGCCTTAGATTTTGAATTCGGGCTTCCTAAGCTGCGATTTTGCCTTCGCACATTTTTTCAGTGGGTGACGTCAGCGGTATGGTAGATGACGTCAGCAGTACGACAGGTGACGTCAACAGTGGGACCCAGTACGGATGATGACGTCATCGGGGTGACGCGGTAGTATGACAGGGTGATGACGTAGCAGTATGGTGGTAGTGATGTAGCATAGGACACGGTGGTAGGAGGCTGATGACGTGGTGAAGGTACAACATGTTGGATTGTGTTATATTCTTTCCACATAGTTAACAGGGGGTTTGAGGGGTACCCGTAACCCCACTTTATGGGGTCCGGGGCAGCGCCCTGAAAAATTTTGGTTTTGGACCGTATGTTAGGTTGGGCAGACCCACCTATGGTTTTGTGCATGATTTTCGCACATGTTTTTTGGATGCAATGGTTTTCGGTCCATGGTATTGGATCAATGGTTTTTTTTTCCATGGTATTGGACGTGATGGTTTTTTAGTCCATGGTATTGGTTGCTTCGGCATGTATAAATATGTATTGTAACATTGAAAGGAACATAATGAAAAATCAAGCTGGTAGTCTCGGTTTTGAGATCCAGCGGGAAGTCTCTGTGTACATGTGTTTTATGTGTTATGCTCTCACATTTTTATTTTTCCTGTGATTTAGAATTCGTATGCAGGTAATTTCTGTACGGGGTTAAAACCTATATTTGGTATCAGAGCTGTTTTGGCTTCAAGGGAACGCCTTTGTTGCTGAGGGGTTTCGCTCGCGCCTGTGGTAGACCCTGTTCAGTGGGAGATCTGCGAGATCGATTCTGGTGGTGAAAGAAGATGGCGAGCAGCGGAAAGATAGAGATTGAGAAGTTCAAAGGTCAGAGTTTTGAGTTGTGGAAACTCAAGATGGAGGATCTGTTGGTGGATAAAGATCAGTGGATCGCGGTAGATCCGGGTACTAAACCAACGGGAGTGACCGATGAAGAATGGAAGAAGTTGGATCGGAAGGCAAAGAGCACAATACGATTGTGTGTCTCAGATTCAGTATTGTTGAATGTATTAGGGGAAGCTACGGTGAAGGCTTTATGGGACAATTTAGGGACTTTGTACCAATCTAAGTCTCTGGTGAATAAATTGTTCCTGCGGAAAAAGCTGTATAACCTGAGGATGAAAGATGGAGACTCGGTGACAGAGCATCTGAATGCGTTTAATACTGTGGTAAGTCAATTATTATATGTTGATATTAAAATTTCAGATGAAGATAAGTGCATCAGTTTGTTGTGTTCTCTACTCGATTCGTGGGATAGTTTGGTTATTGCAATAGGTAGCAATGCAACTGCTTTGTAGTTTGATGAAATAGTCTCAGCGTTGCTGACGGAGGAGATGAGACGGAAAAATATGGACAACCAGAATGGTGATGCCTTGTCTGTACGAGGACGGTCCCAGAACAGAAACAAAAATAAGTCATCGAGTGGGAGATCTAAATCTAGAGGGAGATCTAAATCTCCATGAAAACCTACAAAGGTGGTGTGCTGGAAATGTGGAAAGGAAGGGCACTTCAGAAGGAGTGTAAATCTAAATCTCCTGATAAAGGAAAGGGATCTGATGATGCTCCTTCTGCAGAGGCGAAAACCACCTCAGATGAAGGGGGGATGTGTACTTGGCTTCTTCAAGTACACATGTAGATCATGAGGCATGGTTGATTGACTCAGGTGCATCCTTTCACTTCACTCCCCATAGAGAGTGGTTCTGCGAGTATGAGAAATACAATGGTGGTGATGTCTTCTTAGGAGATGATAGGAAGGTTAGAATCATTGGTCGTGGAAAAGTAAAGTTGAATTTGCAAGGTGGAAGGGTAGAACCCTTCCGGGTGTTCTGCATATTCCTGCGTTGGCCAGAAATCTGATTTCTGTAAGCAAGTTGGATGATGCAGGTGTAAAGACAGTGTTCGAGAAGGATACCTGCAAGATGGTTCGAGGAGCACTGGTATTGATGCGGGGAGTTCGGATCGGAACTCTGTACAAGCTGCAAGGTAGCACTGTTGTTGAGGGGTGCAATAGTTCTATGGTTCCTGAAAATGGAGCAGAAAATCTAGTGGTCTCTGGAGAGAAGACCATGTTGTGGCATCAAAGGCTTGGACATATTGGAGAGAAGGGCCTTCGAATACTTCATGTAAAGGTATGGTAGAAGGTATGAGTAATAGCTCTCTGGATTTTGATTTCTGTGAAAATTGTGTATATGGGAAGCAAAATCGGGTGAGTTTCCCCTCTGGTGGTAAGAGGATGAAACAAATATTAGAGCTTGTGCACAGTGATGTGTTTGGACCTGTGAAAGTTCTATCACTGGGTAAGTCTGTGTACTATGTATCATTTATAGATGACTTCTCAAGGAATACATGGATATATTTCCTTAGAAAGAAATCTGAAGTCTTTGACAGGTTTAAAGAATTTAAGGCTCTGGTGGAAAATCAGACAGAGAAGAAGATAAAGGTACTGAGGACAGATAATGGTGGAGAATTCTGCAGCAAGGAATTTGACGAATTTTGTAAGAAGTGTGGTATAGCACGGCAGAAGACTACTCCATATACACCTCAGCAAAATGGAGTCGCAGAAAGAATGAACAAGACGTTGATGGAAGGGCAAGAAGCATGCTCAGTGGTGCCGGGTTAGGATAGGAATTCTGGGCAGAGGCGGTGGATACTGCATGTTACTGGTCAACAGATCACCTTCATCAGTGTTGGAGGATAAGACTCCACAAGAGGTATGGACTGGTAAGAAACCCTCCTTTCACATCTGAGGGTATTTGGATGTGATGCATATGTACATGTTCCAAAGGAGAAACGAACCAAGTTGGATAGTAAATCTGAAAAAGTGCATCTTTATTGGGTATAAGGATGGTTTAAAGGGTTATAAGATTTGGAACCCAGTAACAAGGAAGGTTGTGTACAACCGAGATGTGGTGTTCAGAGAGGTAAAAGATGTTATTAAACAGAAGTCCAACCAAAAGAACCTGAGAAGATGGAGTTTGAGCTAAAGGAGGAAGAATCATACTCTACAACAGAGGAGGAATTAAAAGATGAAGAGCCATAAACTACGGGTGTGAGAAGATCAGTTCAAGAAA
>APFE031717467.1:0-14704 GCA_000404065.3 Pinus taeda | reverse complement strand
CCCTTTAATGCATACTCAAGCCTCATTCAATAGAAGCACATTGTTCCTACATTGAACAAAATTCCTTCAGCACAAATCTGCTATTCAAAATTTCTCTGAGAGAAGATCTGGAACCTAGTTTCTATGTAGCCTTAAATATCTCTAATACCATGTAGAAATAACTCAAAATTTATAGTTTCTAATGAATTCATACTAGAAATAATAGACACAAATTTATTCTACTCAATTTGTGGAAAGGAAAACATATAATAGAAACACCTGTAATCATTCAATCATAATGAACACAATATTTTTACTGGGGAACCCAACCAGGAAAAACCCCTCCTTTGTTTGTATTATATCAGATGAGAAAATTGATCTATTACAATGACTGCTTCAATCCTTGAAGCTCAACCTGCACTGCAATACTAATCTGTTCCTCCTGAGTCTGCACTAGAAAATACTTAGCCAAACTAGGCCTATTGCTTGCCCCTATTTCCTTGTGCAATTTATGAGGAAATTAGCTCCTAAGGAATAGGGAAAGATCCAATTTTCTTGTGCAATTCCTAAGAGGAATACCTCACCCGCTACATCAAAACTTTGTATGCTCTCTAGTATATAATAATAAATATATTAATTCCTTTTTCCTCCACTCAACCATGGGGGCTTCACTCAATGAACCTCTGACATATCACGTGTGATCGTGGTATACTAAAAAATACCCTTAATTTGACTACATATTGGAAAATACCTCTAAAAATCACATTATTTAACCCCCTACCAATACAAACCCAATACGCCTCCCTAATTTAAAATACCCCTACTTTCACTAGATATTGTGTGTATCTATTTTTTCATTAACATTTTTTTATACCCCTTTATAATTTTTCATTAACTTTGAGCTCAATTTTTTTATACATGCCAATATGAAAACCCTTTACCCCCTATTATATGCTCAATATATTATGTCATTTTTTCCTCAATTTATATGCCCCAATATGAATCCACATGGTATGGTATTGCTTCCTCATTGAAGCCCCCGTGCACTCAACTAGGAAATTCGAATTACATGCATGACTAGGGTTGTTTTTAGTAAATTGACTAGTTAATTGAGAGATCAATGATTTAACAATAGTTGCAAATACTCAACTAAACTCCTATTGACTCTATTCATGACTAGATATCAAATAATTGATTTTCACTAAATATAACTCCACTATATTGCTAGATCTTAGCAATCAATTGATGCACAACTCTACTTCTATCCCACAAACTCAAATTGACTGATTTAACTAAGTGACTTGGCTATGTCATTCCTATGAACTGAAACTCAAGTGATATGGATTGGATCATTATATTCTTTTTCATCCATCTTGATGCATTTGGAGTGGAAAAAGTGGAGTAATTAGCTCACGGGACCATTTTTACTAGTGGGACCAAGTTCAGCGAAACAGGGTCTGAAACCTTCAGGGGGTAAAAAATTACCGCTTTTGTGCAACACCATTTCATGTTATTCGACACACAAAGATATTTCCACGGCATAAGAAGTGTGTCAACTAGAGTCTGTATGCCAAAGTTATGCTACTCAAAAGTTGACCTTCTTGTTTTCACACCTATAGTTTGGGAGGATGCCACCTCAACCCCCATTATTCATGGAAAAGGTGTTTTCCACGTGATTATGATGTAAAAGGCTCTAGAAGAGTCTATATTGTAACTCTAGTTAAGACTTGATGTAGTCAAAATTAACCACTAGTAGGCTATCGAGTTGTGTTATAATCAAGCCACTAGGAGGAAGAGGCATTCCATTCTTTCGAGAGCCTTTTGTTCTATAGCTGAGAAAAGACAGCTAGGAGAGATAGGAGGTACAACACATAGAGAGGATTTATGCACTATAGCAATTCATGAGCCACAGGCATTACCTCTTTGTACTTGTAGTCATATTTCTAGATAGAGAAAGAGAGTGAAGCAACCTCACCTTCCAGTTGGGTTTTCTCCCAAAAGGGTTTCCGAGAGAGCATATCTCGTGTCTAATGTGTGTGTGTGAGATTATTTTTTTGTTCTCTACTTTTCTTCATAATTTTTATTCGCATGTATGCACTAATTACAGTTAAATCTATAGATTTTAAAGTTTAATAAAACTATAATAGTGTAGAATATCAGATTTTTAATATAATATTATCATATGTGTTGTGACGAACTATCATCATCAAGTCATCATGCTGATGTGGAAATCCAAATTTCTCCATTTGAATAAGGCACAAGTCAAATGAATCCTTTTATTACTACAATTTAAGAATTTCTCTTCACACATCTAAATTTTATGGATTCATAGGTCATCTTCCTTTATAGTAATCCCAATCCATAAGCCCCCTTTTCCTTAAGCATGTATAACCTAAGTAATGCGTTCCCTTTCTTTTCTAATTAGTCTCTTAAGCTATTCTACCTCTTTGTAGGTCTCCAACATTAGACAAGGATTCCCACTATTGGGATTCCAAGAATTATCAATTATAGTTAATTTCTTCAATAACAACAATTTTTCTTACACGGACATAATTTCTTAATGTTTCAAGTGAACTATTTTCTAGAATTTTATTATGTTATTACTATTGCAACCTAAGATTAGAAAGACCGATATTGGGTGCTTATTAGGAATTTTATGTAATCAAAATGAGATGGAAATAACATGGACATGTCTCCTGCCACAAGTTGGACTCATCATGCCACTTTCCAAGCAAGGTCTACAAAGGGAGTTAATGGAAAAATCTAGGCTAGAGTTGGAGGGGGGTTTGCATCTCATGTAGTGTTGTATACATAATGTCAATGGTGCCAATCGAAATCATGACTAAATTTGGTGCAATGAGATCTTATTGACAATGATTTTTCCTATAGAATCGACTTCCTATGTCCCACAATAAGAAAGGAATAAGTTGTACCTAATTCATCTAGAATGATTTAAGGAGGAATTAAATCATTCTAAATTAATTATGTATTAGAGAACTGGTTATATTATCCATGGGAATGGCTCCATTCATTTTTCATCAATGGAAGACTCATATTCATCATCATCACCCTTGGACAAGGGTGAGAGGGATGTTGTAGATGTTGCTCCAACTTTCAAGAATTGATGTTGACTAACACCATGAAAATGCTTAATTCCATAGAAGGGGATATTAATTTTGATTTTTCTTACATTAAATATAAGGTGGTTAATCATATGGTGGATGGATACTTTCCTTTCCTAGGTTCCAATTGAAAATAGGACATCAAAATTGTCAAAATGATTGAATTGTATTGGTAGAACAACACCTGTGTGGCACATTCTCTTATCGCAAAGGAGTTTGTTCATTCAGAAATTCAACAGTGGTTATATAATTTGGAGAAGTAGGACCAATTGTTGATCTCCCTTTGTTCCTTTGTAGTCTAGAAACATGACAAGGATGTCCTTGTAAATGCACTGATGGGCAACTCAAAGAACGCCCCTATTATGGTTCCCTTAGTGAAGTTAATGTTAGGAATGCTTAGTATTAATTATAGGTTTTTTTTAGCTATGGTTTTTTTAATTCTAATACAATTTCCAAAATTTTACATATGTCATAAACTCTACAGTATTCCCATATGCCATGTTGGGTGCAATTTCCTTTAAGATAGATTTTACATTTTTATAATGGAACCTTGCATTGACATGTCTCAATAGCAATTGTCTCCTATTCATACTGGTCATAAAATCAAATATCATATTAGAACATAAATAATCATATATATCACAAAAATGATACCATAGACATCCTCCCTATCAAGGAGGTGCCCAACAAAAGCCTAAGCCTGTCTCTATAAATGAAGGTAACTCAGTCCCAACTATATGCGAGATTCTCTGCCATCGGTTCCCACTCTTTGTCATCGTAATGTATCCATGTCATATCTAGACTTTTCTCAGACAACTCTCCAAGAAGGTTCTTCATCTTGCCACATAGCTAGTCATGCTATGGACCTCTCTTCCAAGATATCATGAAAGATCGCATACTAAGGAAACATACAAATTTGTTCATCTCATGAACAATCATCCTCATCATCATCAAAACATTGAAGTCACATATCATAGGAATATCATTGTGTGCAACTATTTTGAAGGATGTTAGGAAAAAACTCAATGTGAATGAGCGACTCAATCATGAATTCACTCAGGTTCTATGCACATCATGTATATATATGGATGAATGTTCAACAATGGAACATCAATGCTTCAATCAACTGTCGGTTGCCAAGTTGAGTTCAACAATATCTCTTCACAACTTCTTGAAATTTAATCGGAGTGTCTGAGGATTTGCATTTCCACTTCATCAATAGCTTCACAATATATATTTTCTTTTCTAACTTCAAAAATCGATACATCATGCCATGATTCAGTGTTTTGAGTTTGAGAAGCCATCTCCCTTTTACTCAGATAAACACAGGCTCATTATGTGTCAAAAGTAGACCATCGACATATAAAACCAAATTAAAAGTTAGACCTTGGACCCTTTTGAAGTAGAGGTTTGGATCAACACATCTTCTTGGCTTCACTAGATAACTTTCATTGTGGACATATATGGATCGAGGATCTTGCTTTACACAAAGTTTTATACAAACATAACACTTTACCAAAGCAATATGCTTGGCTTACATGAATCATTGTTGTCAGATTAAAAATAATATCAAACTCATCAATATCATTTGTCTCAAATTATTTAAACTAGGTGACAGGTAGGTCTCTCATCAAGTCATGACTTCATCTATTAAGTTTCCATTTCCCAAACAGTATCAAGTCATCCTCATTATCATAATATAAGTCACTAGATGCAAATGCATACACCAAGAACAAGTTATGCAAGTTCCATCCTTTCATTATCAGATTACTTTACACTAAATCACAACTTTCAATACTTCAACCATTGTTCTAGGAACAAGGAGGCCAATACAAAACCATTATCGAATACCAATATCAGTTGCTAAAAGTCACCATGCCCACATGGAATTGTCATCAAGGAAAATCATCAATCATCAAATCAAATCATTAGTCATCAATTCCTATCCCAAATTTGCTATCATAGTGAGATCTATAGTCCATAACATATCTCAACATCAAGTCAAAGTTCTAAGTCATTATCATGTCAAAAGCTTGCAGCACAAACCTCAATCATAATGACACATCATACCGCGGTGACCTACAAACATAAGTTCAATCTACATATTCATATTATAGTAAAAATTCAAAGTTCCCTACTCACAAATCTTTCTGTTGTCTGTTTCATGTCTCTAGGCCTGACATCTTTTAGGAGTGTTTTTTATTTTATACATAGAACTTCATTCTTGTGTCCAACAGGCATAGTTGCACCCATAGGCCTTCTTGCATGCAATTGGGAGGCTATAGTTGTGCCCTTGACCTTGCTTCCATGTGGCTGAAAGGCTACAGTCACACTTGTAACCTTGCTTACGTGCAACTGAGGCTTAGAGTAAGGGAAAAATATCTATTCTCAAAAAACAATTTGTTGCAAATCAACAATGTTATATATTTGTCTATTCATGCCCATAAATCATACTTCAATAGTAACACATATACATATAATTCCAATGGTAATAGAAGGATATTATGGAGAGATTCTCCCTCTAAATGGGAAGCATCTTCAATCATCCTCATTCAAGTCATCACCCTGACTATAATATTGTCATGCATCAACAGATCAGTTAGATCATAAAATCAGACTAAATATTCATCATGGTCATATATGTTAGCATCAGCTACTTCACCATGACATCATGACATCAATATTTCATCAAGGTTTAGTGTCAAATAGCTAATAGGAGCATACTCCAAGAATCATTATCACGACATTACTTCTTTCTCATGTAACTTAATCCATCAAGTCAGGGCATTCAATATTACCATATGCCATAATTACTAAGCACATAAAATCATAACCATGGTTAACTCATGGCTATCATGCTTTTCACAAACAAAATCAGTGGCATCAAGCTACCATCTATTAGAATCAAGGAGCTAGCCTTCTTCATGGGATCGCAATATCCAAAAATGATAGATGTTAGCCAAATATAAAGTATATCAATATACCAAAGATCAATATTTCCAAATAGCTCCATAGTGTCAAGAAATTCACTATGTCTAAAAGGTAAGATACTTATTCAATATCAAGTGCACCATTTCATAATAAGAACCGTGAATCCAAATCACTTTCATATGCATACATGAGCCATTTGAGAAGGAGACATTCTCATCATACCTTGTAGTATTCAAATACATGTGCATCTTTTAATTTTACATAGGCAAATTATAGCACTTACTCATATTTTCATCAGGTGTCTCTTTACCTTTTCCAGATCTAGGTTTTCTTTCCTGCATCTCAGATGATCCTCAAGAAGGATCTTATTATTACATCTGGTCAAGGAGGTTAGAAACATACAAATACTCAAACATACATGCAGGAAGTGTGATTAATGATAAAAATAATAATAAGATCTATAATTCTAACCAAAAGTAAATACATAAAGAAGAATCATAAGTCAAGAAATACTTATCTTAAATGAGAGGTGATCCTCTCCCTCTTGAACCAACCTTCACGAGCCATAATTTTCGATTTTCCATATAAAAATGTTTCCTTCAATTAACTTTATCCAAAACCCGACCTACTAGAGACTATCCCATCTAGGGATTCATCAAATCTGTCACAAGTTATTGAACATATTTATTTTGACCATGCTAGAGTTTCTAGATTTCATATCTCAAATGTATTCCATAAACTAGGGTTTCTCTCAAACCCCCACCTCATGATATCCATCAAACCCTAATACAAAAATTTCCTAAGGTTATCTTCAAACCCTAGAATTATTTTAGGTATCCTCCATCTTCTCTTGCTTCCATCAAAGGTGTCTCCATGGGGGTGATCTCCATGACGTTTCTTCAGCCCAACTCTAATACCATGTTAATTTTTCATAGGGCTATATTGTTCTTTGCTTTGATAATTTCATTTATTTATTAAATCATTAAGTTCAACCCATAACATCATAACATTATTCATATTTACATCATTATTCAGCAGCATATGCAATTATATAGGAATAAAAATATCATCATCATCAACGTAGTGAAACATAAGGGAGAATAGAGGAAAAGCATTCACACATAGAGACACAAGGATTGGTCGGAGACTAGGAAAAAAGCCACTATAGGGAAAACCCTTTAAATTCTTCTTCTTAGTAGATTGGCATCAAATGATTCAGTAAAACAGAGTACAATTATCCATATCTTCATTAATGCAACTAACCTAAAAAACAACTACAACATCCATGAAATGAACCCAATGATGCTTATACTCAAAACCTTGATTCAGGAACCTATAATGAGTTGTCACTATCTGCGTTCAACTACCAAACAATGTGGTCCTAGAGTGAAATATTTGGAATACTAAAATTTCATCTTCTAGTTCTTGGTCACATGGAGGAGGAGTCATGCAAGTGAATATAGCTTCCGAGTTGCTCCCTTAAGCTTCTCATGCCAACTACTAAGGTTAGATATGGACTGTAGAAACCCTAACTCCCAGTCACATGGATGAAGAATTGTCTGTGAAACTGGAAGAATCTAGTCACGCAGATAAGCTTCTTTGTGAGTGAGTGGGTTTGACTTCGTCCTGTGTTATGCCTACGTTTGTGACCCAAAACCCTAAAACTGAGATGTGAGCTTTGGACCCTGCAATTTCACCTCAAAGTGAACCTGTTCCTCCATGGATGAGCCTTGGACCTATGCAAGCCAAAAGCTAAGATAGAATAGTGTCTCATAATTGTGTCCAAATGAGGTAGAGGTCACTTGTATTTATAGCCTTCCAATGGTGTCCACGTTGCTTTAGGGTCGACCTTATCAAATGTGCACGTAGGATTTTCTTCATAATTACACTTTCCCTTATCTGATTTGAGTGATCTATAGGTTGATTTTGGTCCTCCCAAAAATAGGAATTCAATGAAATCATTATATCCATTAGGTGAGCGTGAAATTTTACTGTAGTTTCATATTTTTACCTCTCTAAGATCTGAAATGGGCCATAAAACCTTGTTGCATACTTGGCACATGAACCAATATTTAATGAAATTTTCTTTGGTTTGATGTAGAGGTAGAAATTCCCCCCTCCTAGAATTCCTTTTGCATTGTATGTTGATCTAAGTAGCTCTTTTTCCCGTTTTGAGTTGTTTTCAATTGTTTCCTTATGGTAATTACTTCTTGTTCCATTTCCTTCAACATATATGGCTCAATATGTACCCTATTCATTGGATCATTCTAGTTGATGGGTGTGTTACATTTCTTATGTCAAAGAGTCCCAAATGGATTGATATTTAGTGAATATTGGTACCCATTTTTGCAAGAAAATTATACCAAAGGTAGAAACTCTCCCCATCTCTTAGGTTGATGCATAACATACAATTTGAGCATGTCTTTCAGCACTCTGTTGACTCTTTCAGTATGCCCATATGTCTAAGGACGGTATATTGTGATCAAGGTTAACTCTGCATCGAAACCAACAAACAATGCCTTAAAAAAATTATATGTGAACTTCGCATCCCTATCTGAGATGATATTCTTAGGTACAACATGAAATATCATGATTTATTTTATGAAAATCAGGGCAATGTCACTTGGTGAATGGACATGATAGATACAAAATGAGTTACCTTGCTCATCTTATCTACCACCACCATGATGGGATCATGTTTCCTAGTTGTCCTCGATAACTTCATGATGAAGTCCATGGAAATGACTTCCCACTTTCATTCTAGAATGGGGATTGTCTATAAAAATCCCACTAGATGTATACATTCCATTTTTACCTGTTGGCACTCCAAGCATTTAACAGTATATTCCTCTACATCCTTTTTCATACCTAGCCAATAATATAACTTCTTCATAGCCATTATCATATTTTGATAATCTAGATGATATGAATATGGTATTTTATGAAAATCATCATAAATGAGCTTCTTCAATTTTACCATGCAAGGCATATATGACATGTTTTTGAACTTTAACATTCCATCCTCCACGAGGGAGTATTTCTTGCTCAATGCCACTTATGGGTCTTGCTACAAGTGTTATTTTATCTTTTGGTAGTATTCATCATGTTTCATTCCTTCTTTAATATTTTCTTGAATGTTAACTTCACAAGAACTTATAGTTGCCATAAGAGTTATCTATGGCCTTCTGCTAAGCACATCAACTGCAACATTTTTCTTGCCTTTGATGTATTTGATTTCAAAATCAAACTCACTAATCAAGGCTAGCCACCTTTCTTGTCTTTCATGCAGCTCAATCTGATCAAATTGATACCTCAACCCTCCATGATTTGACCTCAAGATAAATTCCTTCCGAGGAGGTAATGCCTCCACATCTTCAATGCATGCACTATTTCTACTAACACCAAGTCACGAGTAACGCAATTCCACTCATGTTCATTCATCTTTCTAGATTCATAGTAGACCACTTGTTATTCATGCATTAATATTTCACCTTGCAAGCATTTGTGCACACCACAAAATATTTTTTTGGGTCTTCTGTTCTGAATATTAATGCATGTGTGAGCAAATATTTCAATTGCTCAAAAATAGCTTTACCAATTAGTTTTCCATTGAAATTTAATTCCTTTCTTTTATAGTGCTATGATTAGGTGTCCAACCTTTGAGAAATTGAAAATGAACGTCCCGTAATAATTGGGCAACCCCACAAAGAATCTAAATTCTGCCACATTCTGAGTAGGCCACTCCATGATGCCTTTGATATTTTCCAAATTCACTGCCACTCCTTCATTGGAAATAATATGTCCCAAATACTAAATATATGGCTGGAAGAAGTAGCATTTGTTGAGTTTGGTATAGATCTTGTTCTCTCTCAGAAATTGCAATACAACTGCCAAATGTTCTTCATGTTCCTCGGTTTTTGAATAAATTAAGATGTCATCAACAAAATCCAGTACAGTTTTTTCCTAATATGTACTGAGCACACTACTCATTAAACACATGAATGTTGTTGGGATGTTTGTGAGTCAAAATGGTACAACCACAAACTCACAATGTCCATACCTGGTTTCGAATATTGTTTTTTGAATATCCTCATATTTGATGCATACTTGATGGTACCCAATGCTTAAGTCGATCTTCGAGAACAAAACAACTCCTCTTATCTTCTCAAAGAGATCATCAATCCTTGACAAAGGATATATGTTCTTGATTGTTTCCTTATTGAGCTCACGGGGGCTTCACTAGGGGAGAAATACCATACCACATGCATTCATATTGGGGGATATATATAGAGGAAAAAATGACATAATAGATTGAGCGTATAATAGGGGGTAAAGGGTTTTTATTTTGGCAGGGATCAAAAATGGATCTAAAAGTTAATGGAAAATTATAAAGGGGTATAAGAAAATGGTGATGAAAAAATAGATACTTACAATATCTAGTGAAAGTAAGGTTTTTTTTTAAATTGGGATGGTGTATTGGGTTCATATTGGTAGGGGGTTAAATAATGTTATTTTTAGAGGTATTTCCCAATATGTAGTAAAATTAAGGGTATTGTTTAGTATGCCATGAACGCATGTGTTATGTAAGAGGTTCATTGAGTGAAGCCCCCATAATTAAGTTGCCTATAATCAATGCACAACCTCAATGTGCTATCCTTCTTCTTCACAAACAACACTGGAGCTCCCCAGGGTGATATGTTGGGTCAGATGTAGCCCTTTTCCAACGTCTCCTTTAATTGTAGTTTCAACTCTACCAGTTTTGTTGTACTCATTCAGTATGGTGATTTTGACACTAGTATTGAACTTGGAAATAGTTCTATGGAGAAATTGATTTCCTTTTGTGGCAGTAATCCTGGAATCTCGTCAAGGAACACATATTCAAATTGTTTTAGAACTGGGTGCTCTTCCAAACCATTACCACTAGCTTCTAATCCGTTTATCACTTCAAAAATGAATAAATCACATTCCTTCTTAGTACACTACTTCAATTGCAACACTTTTATTTGTCAAACTATCACTAGTTTTAGTTTCATTTGTAGCATCATCTTTTTCCTTATGTTGCTGAGACATTCGATTGAATTTCTTAAGTAATCAACCTTGGTCCTATGCCTTTCCAACTATTCGATGTTGATTAACATGTCATATGAACCCAATGGTAGCAGGTTCAAATCAACTGACGTGGGCATGTTGTCTATTATAATTAGACCTGACTTCGCCACATGTTTGACCCGTTCCTTAGTCCCCATGGCCAGCTAGACTAACCATGATTCCCCATGTGCTACCATTTTTAGTGCACACTTCTTTGCAATATTGGCGCTAACATAGATAAAATTTGAACCAACGTCAATCAAAATCGAAATATCCGGGTTATTGATCATACCTTTGATCTCGATCATGTATGCTTGGTGATCTGCATTTTGGTTATCAAATGAAACACATATCCATGGCACACTCTGAGCCACATCCTTCATGGTATCTGATTCTTATACATTATACATTCTTGGACCACTTCATGGTCACTAGGGATAATCCATCTACCTGTGGCTCTCTTCATAAGTCCAAAATTGCGTTAGCCCTCCTTTAGACCTCTCAGCTTCTCCTCCTATAGACCTTGTACCTAGGTCCTTATCATTATTAGTATAAGTCTTCTATTGAAACTCACACTTAGTAGTGTTGGAAAATTTCACATTTCCTCTTCCTCGTTGATGTCCTATAAATTTTGGTCATTTCCCCTTAAACCTAGGTTTTCCCTTTGTCTTCCAATCAGTCTTGAAATTATACTTGTGCTTCAATTGTTTGTAACAGTACCTCATCTTCCTAATAGAGTCTTCCAAGGTTTTTGGGTCATCAAATTCTATTCTTTCATATAATTCTTGTGGAAACCCATTAAGATACCTTTGAATCTTTTTCTTCTCATCATTGATTTAAGGCACATACCTTAGCAACTCTAAGAACTTGGTGTGTATTCATTATCTGATAACTACCCTAGTTTTTTCTCATTAAACTCCTTGGTCTTACTATCATAGTATCTCTTAGATAGGTACTTTTCCCTAAAATACCTATCTAATATCCTTCAAGAAAATTATTTCTCTCTCATATATTGTACATTCCTCAAATATTCCCACCAGATGTCAGCGTTGCCATTCAGGCTAATTATGGATACTCTTACCTTCATATTTTCAGAGTAGTTATTGACCCTAAAATAATTCTTCATTCCTACCAGTTGTGCCTCTTCTTACTCAAAATTCTTCACCTCTCCATAAAATGTAGGAGGCTTCACCTTCTTAAATTCTCCAGGAATTAAATCTTTTTCCCTATTTTTCTATTAATAATACCTTCTAGTTGAGGGACTAGAAAACTACTCATGACTATCTGTCCTCCTCTCTCAAGTACTAAGAAGAGTTCCACCTCTCATTATATCCTCACTTCCCTACCTATTAATTTTATTAAACCTATTTCCTTCTACACCCTTAGTCCTCAACTCTATTTCTATAGTCCCGATGAACCATACCTAAACTTGTAACTGACACCTAGTTCATACTACATTTTTGTTTGCAAATATAATAGGAATTGTAGTTTGATTGCATTTACTTCTACCTACTATTCCTGGGATCTTACAATATTTTCATTATAAATCTTGCAACTTCTTAGCTCAGCCCGTAAACTTATGAGAGTATACATCCAGTCAAGGAAGCATTCCTCTCTCCTTTTCTCCACTAACTCCTCTTCATGTCGATGTTGGGATCTATCAGTGCTATACTACACCATTCTACTACTCATTCCATTTTATCTTTGTTGTTTTCTTTTGGTGTATTCTTATGTGTTTCCATACATATACAATCGTTAGCCAATCAAAATATAAGTAATTATGTTTACCATCACCTTCCCTCAACTGCAATAGCTTGTTGATATTTGGCTATTTGAAACACCATTTCTCAAGTTAGTATGTTTGTTAGAAAATAACAACCATATCAAAATCAATAGTTTCATATAGTATATAGTCCACAATCAAATGCTACAAGCAACACATAACAACAGATTAATATAGTTACTCCATTCTATAACAAAGTTTTAAGAATCATCCCTATATGCCCAAGCAACCCAACTGTTCAACTTGGGTATTATGTTGCCACATTGTCTTGAGCCCATCCAGTCCAAGCGTTGAACTTGCATACTCTGATATTATTCTGTAATGGACTCTAACACATTACCACATTGCAACAGAGTCCTAAAATTTACCTCAAGAGGTCCAATATTAAGCTTGAGGCTATGATACCACCCTGTAACGCTCCTTCCCACCCCCTAGCTCCTTTTAGGCTGAATGGGAGGTTTTACTTACGATTAACCCAACCTCCATTGTCTCATCATGGAATTGGGGTTACAAAACCTCTTCTCATCCAAAATGTGTGGAAATCTCTTTGGATAACACCATCACTTTCAACTTGTTAAGAGATTTCCAATGATATAAAATTTACCCTAATTCGACTTGTGGAACAAACATTATGTCTATTTGAATTTTCATCATTTAAACATTGCCACATAGACAAGGACCTCCCATGTGGCACCATGCATCAAACCCACCTCACTCAGATGGTTCCACATCACTTCAGCATCAACATGAATATGGCTCATCCCAAGTTATATCTGCCACATCAACTCACCCATGGGCCCACAAGTATGGACCTTAACATGTAAACATGCTAAGTCGCATTATATATAGCTCATCAAGAATCATTGCTTCCACATACTTACACTTGCTAAATGCTTCGGACCCCTAGACCTCTTGATTAGCTCCTCATCATGAGCACATCTAGGCTTGGTGCATATTCGACCCTTTCAGTCTTTCTTCCTTGCGCCCAATCTGGATGTTCCAAAAATTAGAACTAAATATGATTTAAGTATGGCCCTACACCACTTCTTCCTCTGAGGACCCCACCCCAGTCTTCTACAAAATTTCTAATTGTAATGGGCTTCAACCCCAAATTCCACAACACACTAAACTTGAAGGGCCCCTTACTAGATATGCCTTATCCACTCCATCTAACTCCCACACTAAACTCGGTCAAGCCCATCTAGAATTTGGTCCCACTAAGACTTAACGTTTGCCATTTTCCCTGAACACCCAAACCTGTCAGAACCAACTTAAGTGTGACCTGAACACAAGACAATTATTTCCTTAACAAACCATAATGACTTTCTAGGTATTCCCCAAGGGTTTCAAGGAATTAACTAAGCTTCCCTTGAGGGACTAGATCTGCATGAATATATGCACAATCATGTAATTTTATACTTAAATAAAGAAAAACAACTAAAGTGTTGGCCATTAATAGAATGTATCCATGGAGGCGTCAGTCCAACTATCAACAAATTTTATACCTAGCCAATCCATGGATACAACACTCTGTGATTTTAATCACAGAAATATGAGATGCCTCTAACACAAACACACATATAATACATTATTCCTTTTGTCACTCTATGAGTGAATAAGGTAACCCTCAATCAAGCATAGAAAAGATCGACCATGTTAATTCATAATAAGCCTCATACAACTCTTTCAACATCAAGAATCTTTAACTCTTAAACACAAAGATCCTCTAATAGTTATAGCAGTTAGACCATGTAATTTCACAACACCATAGAAGTTCAATTGAGATCTTAACAATCATAAA
>APFE031717448.1:158536-161603 GCA_000404065.3 Pinus taeda | reverse complement strand
ATACCCTTCGCTCTGGCCTGGCTGTCATGCCACATGTCAAACAATAAGCCATTTACAGGATGTTGGAACTTCCTGTAGTCATTTTGCCCAAAAACTCCTAATTCATTAACACAAAACCCTTAAATCAATTTAAATGCAATTTAATAACTATAAGACTATTAATTAATCAATTTCCAAGGGATCTGAGAGATAAATGATGAAAAGAGGTAGGCAAATGTCATGTTTTGGGAGGGAAAAAAAGGTCATGGAATGGTACCAACACCTGGCATTGGATAACTTGCTTCCAGCTAACCAAGTTAATTTTTTTCTTTTCATTTTTCCCTCCTTGTTAGAGGAAATGCCTAAGGTACTTTCCATTTTATTGTGAAAAGTGGCTGGAGCCTATATAAGAGTGAATTGATAAAGTGGGAGAGAAGAGAGACCAAATTTTAGGAGAACCAATCGACCTGCCGGATTAAGCCAAGTTGATCCCCACTGCTGAACTTTTCTTTTTAATTTATCAAGTGTTGTGTTCTAGATTTCAGCTCTTGCGGGTCCTACACTCACTGGCATTCCCAAATAGTTGAAATGATCCCAATTTAGTTTGCAAGGAACCCCAAAGATGTTGGCTATGTTATGAAGTGTTTGGGCTGAGGCATGCCAACCATATATGCAGCTTTTTAGATGATTTATCATGCCTCCAAAGTATCTCATGTATTTGTCCAGAAGGGCTTTGAATCTTCGAGCAATAATTGCAGACGCTCCTCGTATTAACAAGGTGTCATCAGCAAATTGGGAATGGTTGATGTTTTTGACTCCATCTTCATATTTTATGCCAGTAATGAGACCAGCCTGCGTCTTGTGGTCATGGGCGTAACTGAAGGATTCAACCATCAGGATAAACAAGTAGGGAGAAAGAGGACAGCCTTGCCTAAGTCCTCTTGAAGATTGAAAAGATGGTCCAGGCCTGCCATTAACAAGGGGGGATATCCAAGGTCCAGTGATACAAGCTCTAATGAGATCAAGAAGTGGAGCAGCAAAGCCCATTTTTTGAAGAACGGAAATCAGAAAAGAATGTCTGACCCTATTAAAGGCATTCACCAAATCTAGCTTCAGGATGAATCCATTTTCGTTCCTAGTATGGCTAGAGTGGATTGCTTCTTGAATAAGGAGGATGGAGTCTGATATTTGCCTATTTTCCATGAAACCACCTTGGTTTTCAGATATGATCATTGGCAGCAAAGGCTTAAGGCGGGCTGCTAGGATTTTAGTAAAGATTTTATATAAGGAGTTGCAAAGGGATATGGGATGGAAAGGGGAGAAGTTGGTGGGTCGATTCTCCTTGGGTATAAGGGTTAGGGGGGTTGAGTTTGTGTAACCTCCCATTTTTTTTTTTTGCGTTGAATCCATTTCACCAATTTGATGAGGTCTTCTTTAACAGTTTCCCAATGCGCTGTATAGAAGCAAATTGGGAAGCCGTCTAGTCCTGGAGCTTTGTCTGGATAGAGGGCCTAGATGGCTCCTTTGATTTCTTCTTCCTCTATCTCTTTGTTCAGACTTTCTTTTATTTCAACAATGATCTTATTTGGCAGATGTTGTAAAAGGTCTACATAATCTTCTTCTTCTCCTTTTTCAGTTAGGAGTTCTTTATAGTGATCTGAAGCATCTTGTTTGATGGTAGCTTGGCTGATTTGCTGATTGCCTTTACTATCTGTGATAGATGTTATTCTATTTCTGATTTTTCGAACTGTGGCTTACTTGTGGAAAAAAACCATGTTTCTGTTCCCGCCCTTCAACCATAGCTGTCTCGATTTAAGCTACCATTTTTGTTCCTCTTCTCTTCTGATGCTATAAAGCTGGCTGTAGAGGTTATATTCCTAATTTTTATCTACCTATTGGTATTCTCGCTTTTCCATTGCATTATGGAGTTCTTCTAACTTAGCTTTTGCCTCTCTTTTCTTCGTTTCTGACTCTTTGTAGTGGGTTTTTGCCCAATCCTAAAGAGTGTGTTTTACATTTTTATTTTACTTTCCCAAATGAAACTTGGAGAACCTTCAATGTGTTGTCGCCAGGTTTGCTGAATAAGATCTTTGGCTACTGCATTATCATTCCACAGAGGATTGTATTAGAAGGGAAGAGGTCCCAGAGGGTAGTGGGATTCGAGGGTTAATGTGGTAGGGTAATGGTCAGAGGCTGCAAAAGGTAGAATAGAGGCATGAACAACAGAGAAGGTGGATAGAAGGGTTACATTCACCAGGATTCGATCTAGCCTTTCCATGATATTGTTTTTCCCCAACCTATGATTACTCCAGGTGAATTTGCGGTTCTTTGGAATTACATCTACAAGGTCACCATATTGCATTATATTCTCCAGTTGATCTCTAGATAGATCTGGAGAGAAGTTGCCTCCTCATTTTTCATTAGAATGCAAAATGAGGTTTAAATCTCCCCCCAGAATAATGTTGCTATTATCTTCTTCCGCTATATTTGTGCTGAGAGAATCCCATCACTGCTCCTTATCTCTATAATGATGTGGTGCATAGATATTGTAAATAACTAGTTATTGGTTGCTCGAGTTGTTCTTCAAGACAAAGTGCTGATTTACTATTTCTGTTGTGTTGCTCAAATTAGTTTGATGCCAGAGCGTAGAAATTCCCCTAGAGGCTCCTCTAGATTCACAAACACATGCTTTATACTACTTATGTTGTGCAATAATTTTGTTCATTTCTAGTTGTCCCTGCTTTGTTTCTTGAACTAATACAATTTCTGGTTTCTCTTGATTTATTAGGTCTTTTAAGGCATTTGCTTTGGAGGGGTGCCCTAGTCCCCTGCTATTCCATGAGAGGACTTTCATCATTTCAAATGAGGGTTGCGAGGAGTTGCTCTCCCTCCCTGGTCCTTGTTTACTAAATCCTTATCTATTTGTCCTAAAATATAGGACTCTATGGGGTTATGGATGCCCATTGCTATATCTTTCTAGGCATTTTCATCTTTGTGTTGTTTGGCTGACTTCCTTCCAGGCTTCTTTTGATTGTCAAGAGTAGCACCATGCTCCTTAGAGTTGCTTCCGGTGATTCTGGGAGGGGGT
>APFE031717448.1:116036-153536 GCA_000404065.3 Pinus taeda | reverse complement strand
GGTTGTGCTAGAGGACAATGGCTTGAAGGAATTTGTTGAACAAGCAATTCCTAAGCCAACAACTACTGATGCATAGAACTTGCCCAAGTGGAAGAAGTGTGTGGTGAAGGCAAGGCGAATAATCCTTGAGGGAGTTTGAAATCATATTGTCTCAAGTCTCCATAGATAGGAAACCCCACATGCTATATGGAAAACATTAACGGACTTGTATCAGAATAGCAGTGATCAAAGGAAGTTGGCAATGAAGGATAAACTTCGTAAAATCAAGATGGAGAATGGTGAGACAATTCCAAAGTACTTGACCAAGTTCACTCAATGTCGGGATGAACTTGGAAGTGTTGGAATCACGGTTGCAGAGGAGGATATGGTGAGCCTTGCTCTTCTTGGACTCCCAAAGAGTTGGCATAGTTATAAGGACTCTGTCAATGGTCGAGAGAAGCTGCCAGATTGGGAATGACTATGGTCAAATTTGATGCAGGATGAGATCAGGAGGAACACTAGGGATGGCTCTTCATCAAACACTGATGATGAAGAGAACGATGCCTTAGCGATTAAGGCAAGTAAGGGGAAAGGTAAAATTTCTCATTCCAAATCAGATTCTTATCATGGAGGTAAGAAGAAGGACATGATGAAAGTTAAATGCTTTCATTGTCACAAGATGGGTCACTTTGCTACAAATTGTCCATTGAAAAATTCAAAGGAGAAGTCCTTAGGAGGAGCGGTGGATGAGGCTTTGGCCTCCCAATTCAAATTGGGCTTTTCCCTCATTGCATGCATGGTGTCTTCAATGATGGGATGTGTCTGGTACTTAGACATTGGAGCTTCATTCCACATGACTGGTGACAAAGAGTTATTCAGTGAACTAGAGGAGAAATATCTCAAGATGCATATCGAGATGGGTGATGACGGTAAGTATAGTGTTACTGGTGTGGGCAATATTACTTTTCAGAAGGAGCATGCGGCTTCACTCACCTTGAAGAATGTTATGCATGTACCTAGACTGATGAAGAACTTGGTATCCATTTCCATGCTTGAAGATAGAGGCTATAATGTGATCTTTTTGAAAGGAAAGTTGTTCCTTCGACACATAGCCACGGGTCAAATAAAGAAGATAGAGATTCGAGTTCAAAATATCTATAAGATAGAGGTAGAGGATTGTGTTGCCTTGAGTTCAAAAGTGGAAAAGATGTTGAGCCAAGGCATTGGCGAGTTGTGCCACAGGCGATTAGGCCACTTGCATCATGGGGTTTTGAAGATATTGCAGCAAATATCTACCGATCTCCCCAAAGGTACGCTTAAGCAAGTTGATACATGCAAGTGTTGCAGTTTGGGAAAATACACCAAGTATTCCTTTGGAGATAGAGATAGTCAAGTAGATTCTATTGTGGAGAGATTTCATTCAGATGTGTGTGGACCATTCTCGATAGAATCAACGGTTAAACACAGGTATTATGTTATATTTGTTGATGACTATTCTCGTAAATGTTGGGTATTTTTTATGTAGAAAAAGGATCAAACTTTCACAAAGTTTTGTGAGTTCAAAGAATTGGTAGAGAAAGAGTCTGGAAAGAAGGTTAAATCTCTATGGAGTGATAACGGTGGTGAGCATGTCTCCAATGAATTTACGAACTTCTATGCAGCGGAAGGGATGAAATGAGAGTTGACGACACCCCATAACCCTCAATAGAATGCAGTTGCTGAGAGGAAGAATAGGAGCATAGTAGGGGTAGCAAGGGCGATGTTGCATGATCAAGGCCCACCACTACACTTGTGGACTAAGGCATGCAACACAACGGTTTATGTTCAGAACTGTAGCCCACATCGGATACTTGAGATGAAGACACCATAGGAGGCTTATTTTGGTAAGAGGCCAGATGTTATTTTGGTAAGAGGCCAGATGTCGTCACTTCAGGATTTTTGGGTCATCAGTTTATTACCATGTGACCAAAGATGCATGAAAGAAGCTTGAGCCAACAGTAGAGTTGGGGATTTTTGTGGGGTACACTGATACACCCCACAACTATCGGGTGTACATGCTGACCAGTCGAATGAGAATGGTTCACGGGGATATCAAGTTCAATGAGGAGAAGGCCATGCGAGTATCCCTTGGGAGGGAGCTTGAACTACATGCGGATGAGGACCTTTTAGCTCCTAAGGTTGAGGGACCTCAGATTTATGTGGACCAACCACATGCAGAGGTTCAGAGAGTGGAGACATCCACTCAGGCAGAGTCTTCCAGAGGGAAGAAATCGCACTAGAGAGGCTGATAGATTGTTGGATGATGCACAGGAGAATGTGGGAGCACCCTCTTCTCAGCGCAAATAGAGGAGGTCACCAGAGAGGTACACCAGATACATGGCATTTATGGGTGCATGTGTTATGAAAGAGCAATCTTCCTTTCAGGAAGCAGTGCAACAGCTGGTTTGGGTTGATGCAATGGTGGAGGAGTATGACTCCATAGTTCGAAACAGTGTTTGGAATGTGGTCCCGAGACCGGAGGACAAGTTAGTTGTGAGCTCCCGTTGGCTTTACAAGGTAAAGCAAGCTTCATATGGTAGTGTGGAGAAGCATAAGGCCATATTTGTAGCTCGTGGCATTTTATAGGTAGAGGGGGTTGACTATGATGAGACCTTTGCTCTAGTTGCAAGGTACTCATCTATCAAATCTATTTTGGCACTATCAACACAGATGGGTTGGAAGATCCATCAGATGGATGTGAAGACTGCCTTCCTCAATGGCATGATTAAGGAAGAGGTGTACATAGAGCATCCCGAAGGTTTTGAAACCTTAGACCATGAGTCACATGTGTGCCGACTTAAGAGAGCGTTGTATGGGCTGAAGCAAGCACCCTGTGCTTGGTACACTAGGATAAATAGCTACTTCACTAGGTTGGGCTTCACAAAGAGTGAAGCAAATGCAAACTTGTATCACATAGTGGTGGAAGGTAAGTTGTTGATCATTGTACTTTATGTAGATGATCTCATACTAACAGGTGATGTGAAGCTCATCAAATCTTGCAAGGAGGACCTTGCAAGAGAGTTTGAGATGAAGAACACGGGGCTCATGCATTACTTTCTTGGGATGGAGGTATGGTAGGGAGATGGGGAGTTGTTTGTATCTCAGGGCAAGTATGCCAATGAGATACTCATGAGATTCCGCATGGAGAGCAGTAAACCCATGGAGACTCCTCTAGCTGGTAACTGGAGGAAGGAGGATGCTACTTCAGGGGAAGTAGTGGAATCTATTGTTTACAAGCAACTTGTGGGTTTACTCATGTACTTGGTGAACACATGGCTGAATATGTGCTATGCGGTTAACCAACTTAGTCAAGTGATGGTTAGGCCTACCAAGCTGTACTGGAAGGCGACAAAGCATGTATTGAGATACCTCGAAGGCACTACTCAGTTTGGGTTAAGATACAGACGGACAGAGGGAGTGAAGATTCAAGGCTTCATCGATGCAGATTGGGTAGGGAGTCCATTCGACAGGAAGAACACATCAGGAGTTATCTTTAGTATTGGGTCAACAACAGTTTCTTGGTACAACAGGAAACAAAGATCGGTTGCACTAAGTTCGGGAAAGGTAGAGTACAAGGCTGCAAGTCAAGCAACATGTGAGGGTATCTGGATGAGGAAGATCTCGGTTGGTTTGTTTGGTCAGTAGATGGATTCGACAATGATTTATTGTGATAATCAGAGTTGTATCAAACTCTCTGAAAATCTAGTCTTTCATGATCGGTCCAAGCATATTAATATCTGGTATCATTATCTTGGAGATTGTGTATTGAGGGGGATCACGTCATTAGATTACATTCCCACGGAGGAGAAAGATGTTGGCATCTTGACAAAGGCATTATCAAGTTGTAAATTCAAGTTTCACAGAGACAGGATCAAGGTAGTTGATAATCCCTTTTTTGTTGAAAGGGAGTGTTGAGAAATGGCAACAAGAAACTCCAATTTAATTTGTCCTTGAATTAAATTGTGAATCAAATTCGAATTCTATTCTCATAACAAATTAAAATAGTTAAATTAAGTTTATTAAACTTAACTTAGGAAATTTGAGTTGGAAGTCTTTTGGAAGTCATGTATATGTTCTCCCTACTTTGTAGGAGTCCAATGTGAGTTAATTGTGAGTTGTAAAATAGAAGACTCAGTTTCATGAGTCAGTTCCGTTAAATTAGTTCTCAAACTGATTGAGAGAACTAATAGTGAGTTAACAGTCAGTGGTGGCACTAATGAACTCCACCAGTGCTACTCTTGTTAACTGAATATTTACTCATCAAAAACTCATGCATGTTGATTCTGAGAAAGACCCAGTTGAGACTAGAGTGCAAGGAAAATGTACTATTTGTTTTAGATTTTTTTGAGTTGCACTGATAGTGCATGGATTTAAGAACTGATCCTTGAGGGATTGTGATATTTTTAGAGGCTTTATTTCCCTTTAAATGCAAGCTATCCTTCATAGGAATTACACAATAGAATAGAGACTTGGTGAGCTTATGAAGAGGCTAAGATTTGGCCTTAAGCTTGCTTATGAGTTGGAGATTGAATTTGCTGAGTGTTGGGATTGTTCTAGAGAGAACAAGCATTTTAATTTCATCTTGATTTTAAGGATTAATACAAAATAGATATTGGGGTTTTGAGTTGTGGCTTTCCCTAGATATTTATTGTGTTATGTGCCTTTGATTCTCTTCCTCTATTGATTATTGTTTGCTCGATGTTTATGGGCTTCTGTTGTATAGAGTAGAAGTAGATTCTTGTCTCTTACTTTAGAAAAATGCATTAGCTTGTGAATCTACAAGATTTTCTACGTTTAGAGCAGGAAAACATAAGGTGCAAACAGAGTTGGGAAGGTTTCTTCTCTTAGTGGAGAAACCAAAAAACCTCCCTACATTTACAATTCACCAAAATAGACAAAAATATGGTAAGAAGACAATGCCCCCTTGAGAGGTTGGCCGCTAAAAATAAGAATCATGAGAACATGAGATGTGGCCATGCCACCGAGAGAAACCAACGAGTATATGAGGAGCGATCAACGAGTAATGAGCAAACACATTACCTTGAGAGATCATGTTTTCCAGCTTAATGCTCTGGTGGATCCTCCTCAACCACAGGGCATGGCTTGTAGAAGTCCAGGTCATCGATTAGAGGGAGCTCTGAAGAGGCTGGACGACCAAAATAAGCATGAAATTCAGTAGGTCGTCGAGTGTATTCATTAACTTGGACATTGAGTCCGTTTGTCTAGCAACTAGTGCCTCTTTCTGAGCCATTGGAAGGAACCATGCTCTCTGGATTTGGCTTCATGTTACGATAAGGATGGCGAAGATGGGGAGAGGAATTGTGCGACCTAACATGAGTGGCACCTAATATTTCTAAAGATAAAGAATAATCGTGCACGATATCAGTTGATAGGGAATCAAACCCCTAAAGTTCCATGCCCAAAAGATGGGAAATTTAGTGACGTGTTGTCTTTCTAAGGTGGAGGTGGTAATCCATATCCAACACATGTCCCTTGAGCAACATATTGATATCTTCTTGATCTCGATAATGATGACCCAATACATTTTGTAATTCCCAGTGGTGATCTCCTAAGGTTTGAAATCTGCGAGCTCCAACATTTGCCACTATGCGTTTAAAGCGATGGGGAATTCCGTTGTCAAAATGCTCATCTTTGTGTCCATGCCAAGGAGGGTGAGGAGGTTGGCCTCACCCAAACCTTCCTCTATTAGGCCTTTATCACTCTCCTAACATGGTCATAATGCAACAAAATGCAAGGGTTTGAGATAGAGATGAGAGACCACCTTCTCTCGAGAATAATTAGATTGCAGGGTGTGAGCTTCCATTGATTTAAGGGTGGATGATAGGTCTGAAGGCAAAGTGGAGAAGGCATGCACTTAATGCACTTGAAATTCCTTAGGGGGTGGACTTGACAACACCCCTCGCTCCCTTCTCGAGAAGTTATGAGAAATGGGCTTAGAGTTTCGCCAAAATCCTTTTCCAGGCCAAATGCATTACCTTCATTATGTGCATAGGGTTTTGGATTGTCCAAACTACCACTTGGATCCAAGGGCTTGAGATCTTGAGAGGTTAATGCTTAACACTTTGAGGGCCAATTTGGAGAGTGGGGAGAGGTGAGGGGCACTTCCTTGATTGATAGATGATCCTCGATCCCTTTATTAGCTAGAAATTTTGCTAGTGGGGTTTCTGCCTGACATGGGAAAATGTGATAGCTTCCTAAAGGGATAAGATTTGGGCTAGGTGTTGAGATTTGTGATCAAGCATCCAACCAATTGAGCATTTGAAGGGAGGAGAACCAACTTGCGAGCGTTGTGTAAGTTGAATTATCATGTGAGAGTCTCTTTCAACAATGAGAGGAAGTAACTTGTGATGTTGGGTGATGAGAAGTTCTTGAATTAATGCTTCTAATTCTATTGCATTGTTGCTTTCACGTCTTATGTAGCCACATTACATGTTGATGATTTCCCTTTTGTTGTTTCGGATTACTCCGCCAATACCAACCTCACCCGAAATGTCTTTCGAGGCTCCATCAAAATTCAGTTTGAAGTGAAGATCAGGGGGAGGTGCCTAGGAGTTAGGATAGGGAGAGGAGGGTGGCGGGCAAGGTGGGGTAGGAAGGGTGGGAGGAAAAGAAAAGTTTCACCAGTGGAGGATTGAAAGTTTTGGTGAGTGAGTGGGGTAATTTTTTGTATCCCAATTGTGGAGGAACAGTTTCTTCCAATTGCTTGTGTAGTTGGAGCTAGATGTCATGAAGGTATCTGGATTTCCCAATGAATATGTGTTGATTTCATTCTTTCCACATTGCATAAACCAAGAGCCCAAGGATTATATTCCATAACTTATTAAAGATGGGGCTTTGAAAGGGGCCTTTGGACGATGATCGGAGTGACTAGACTATATCATTAAGATCAATAATCGGCTTACAAAAACCCATAACAATCTTGGGCCATAGTGTGCCGGTGAGCTTGCATGAACCCATAAGATGGTCGATGGATTATTGGTGTTGTTTGTAGATGCAACACAATAATGGGCCTACAATTACTTTTTTTAAGAGGTTTTCCCATGTGAGAATGTGTCTCCAAGCAACCAACCATTGGAAGGTGGTAACTTTGGGCCAGAGACTGACAATCTACACGGCTTTCTAAGCAAGGTTATGATCCATAGGAGGAACTTGTTGTGCTAGAGAGTAGGCCTCCTTGATTGAGAAACATCCAATCTATTTGTACCCTTATCTGACAGTGTATGGCTAACCTGATCTCTTGAGTATCCTTCTGGAGAGCTCTCCCCATAGGGGAAGAGGGTCCTCTTGGTGATTCTCTAATTTCCATATGGATGGGTTGATCCACTATCTAAAGGGACCAAAGCTCCCCTTTTTCCAATAATGACATACCTTAGTCTTTCCTTCCTGAAGGGAATAATGCTTTATAGAGGGGAGCTAGAGAGTCAACTTCGGGCTTGGAAGCTACAACTAAGAATCTTGCTAGAATCTAATTGATCTACCACTTTTTATTTCCCAAAAGTAGTGCACATGTATGATTTCTTTATTGTTTTTGGTCATGTTCCAAATTAGAGAGCCCCTCAGAGTGAGCGAAAAGCGAATCAGATATTTCCTTTCTTTGTCCCTGGCATACTTTTCGTGCCAAAGGAGGGCCCATGGTTCTATGGAGTAATTGATCCATTTCCACCAAATTTTGGAACCAAGGATAGGTTTATTGACAAGCTCAGGCTCTCGCAAGCCCAATCCTCCTTTTGATTTTGCTAGACATAGAGTGTCCCATTTGAGTAGGGGCCACTTTTGCTTGCGGTCCTTGCCTTCCATAAAAAGGTTCGCTGAAGGGATATGATGTTTTTTAATATCCATTTGGGAGCAGATAAGACCAATAAGAGGTATGCAAGGATTGGAGCACCAATTTAATGAGGATTAGTCTTTTGGCTATGTTTAAGGATTAAAAGGTCTAGCTGGATAGGCGACAATTTATTTTGTCTAGAAGATCCTTCCAGGATGAGTGCTTGATGGTTGTGTCAGTGAGGGGAGCTCCAAAATATTTGGATGGAAGAGAGGAAGCCTAGAAGCCAAGAATTCTTAGGATGTTTCCTTGGGTGATAGGAGGAGTACCGAAAAAGAAGACCAATGATTTTTCTTGATTTATGGCCATGCCTGAGGCTTCACAGAAGAGGTTGAGGATTTCCTTGATGGATCTGGCTTCTTGGACTAATGGGTGGTTCATTAGAAGAGTATTCTCCACCAATTGTTGTTGAGTTTGAGGGGGGAGATCATGGAGATATAGGTCTCATAGAGATCCTTTCATACGAGTTGCTTTCAGGCTTCTTCCTAAACCTTTTGCAATGAGAATAAAGAGGAAGGGAGATAGCAGGTCCCCTTGTTGGATACCCTAGATAACGAGAAGGGGATGGAGGGGGTTCCATTGAACAATATAGGAAAAAAGGAACTAAGATTAGGGAGAGGATCCAACTTATCTATTCTTCACAAAATTTGAAAGATTTCAGGATGCATTCTATGTAATTTTTATTGAGCTCATCAAAGGCTTTGGAGAAGTCTAGCTTGAGGGACATGCTAGGCTTATTAAGAGTTTTGAGGGAATGCACAATTTCATGGGAAAGAATGATTCCATCAAGGATTTATTGTCCTTCAACATAGTCGGTTTATGTTATGAAACCAGCTCAGGAAAAGATAGAAAAGATAGATCAACGCCTTAGAATTCATCCTCTTCGAGGGGGCAACCTCCTTTACATTACATAAATGAACAATTCTTGGATGACTCAAATGACAAAACCTCCTTTCTATATATAGGAGTCTAAGGAGTCACAATATAACCCAACCGACCTAATAATAATAATATAAAGCCACAAAATTAAGAATAGAGGGATTCTATGGGGCACATTAATAACAATATGGGGACAACAGGGGTACAACAATATTAATAAGGGATACAACTACAACTGTAATGGGGTAATCAGTAGTATTATTGGGACCCAACATTCCCCTCTCCTTCAAAAAAGTGTTGTCCTCAACGCTTGAGTAGTTTTGGATGCTTCTATATAAAATTCTCATCCTCCCATGTGGAATCTTCAGTGGATAAGTTCTTCCACTTGATAAAATACTCCAAAATTGATTGATTTCATAGTTTTTGAGTTCTTGTTGATGTGATTTCTTCTGGTTCAAATATAATTTTTCCTTCCTCGTCAAGTTTTGGCAATATAGTTTGAATTGGGATCTTGTCGCCTATAACCTTGTTTAAACATGAAACATGGAAAACGGGGTGTAATCGCTGTAGGAAGCTCCAATTTGTATGCCATAGCACCAATCTTTTGCAACACCTTGTACGAGCCATAATACTTTGGTGATAATTTATTATCCTTCTTAGCTTTCTTGAGAGACATTTGCTAATATGGTTGTAGTCGTAGGAATATCCAATCACCTACATCAAAACTTCTTTCACTACGATGTTGATCTGCCTGTTGTTTCATTTTATTTTGTGCCAACAATAGGTTATCATGTTATTACTATAGTAATAATTTTAATTCATGTTATTGCTATATTGTTTGTTTGTTTTATGTTTTATGTTTTAGTATTTTGTAGCACTATTTTGTAACACTATTATACAAATCATTATCATTATTTAATTCATCTTATTAATATATTGTTTTTTGTGTTATGTTTTATGTTTTACTATTTTGTAATGCTATTTTGTAACAATATAGTACTAATCATTATCATTATTTAATTCATGTTATTACTATATTAATAATTTTAATTCATGTTACTACTATATTGTGTGTTTGTTTTATGTCTTATGTTTTACTATTATGTAACACTATTATACTAATCATTATGATTATTTAATTCATGTTATTACTATATTTATAATTTTAATTCCTATTATTACTATATTGTGTGTTTGTTTTATGTTTTATGTTTTACTATGTTGTAATACTATTTGTAACACTATCATACTAATTATTATAATTATTAATTCATGTTATTACTATATTGCTTGTTTTATGTTTATGTTTTACTATATTGTAACATTGTTTTGTAACACTATCATACTAATCATTATAATTATTAATTCATGGTATTACTATATTCTTTGTGTGTTTATGTTTTATGTTTTACTATATTGTAACACTACTTTGTAACACTATTATACTAACAATTATCATTATTTACTTCATGTTATTACTATATTAATAATTTTAATTCATATTATTACTATATTGTTTGTTTGTTTAATGTTTTACTATTTTGTAACAGTATTATACTAACAATTATCATTATTTAATTCATGTTATTATTATATTGTTTGTTTGTTTTATGTTTTACTATTTTTTAACACTATTATACTAATCATTATCATTATTTATTTTATGTTAATACTGAATTAATAATTTTAATTCATGTTATTACAATATTGTTTTTTTTTTTTTTATGTTTTATGCTTTACTATTTTGTAATACTATTATACTAATCATTATCTTTATTTAATTTATGTTATTACTATATTAAAAATTTTAATTCATATTATTACTATATTGTTTGTTTGTTTTCTGTTTTATATTTTACTATTTGTAACATTATTATACTAATCATTATCATTATTTAATTCATGTTATTACTATATTTTTTATTTGTTTTTATGTTTCACTATTTTGTATCACTATTATACTAATCATTAACATTACTTAATGCATGTTATTACTATATTGTTTGCTTGTTTTATGTTTTATGTTTTACTATATTGTAACACTCTTGTGTAACACTATTATACTAATCATTATAATTATTTAATTCGTGTTAATACTATATTGTTTGTTTGTTTTATGTTTTATGTTTTACTATTTTGTAACACTAGTATACTAATCATTATCATTATTTAACTCATGTTATTACTATGTTAATAATTTTAATTCATGCTAATACTATACAGTTTGTTTGTCTTATGCATTATGTTTTACTATTTTGTAACACTATTTTGTAACGCTATTTATGTTTTATTTTTTACTATTTTGTAAGACTATTATACTAATTATTATAATGATTTAATTCATCTTATTACTATATTAATAATGCCAAGATAGACCGAAGAGAGCCCTCTCTTGCCTCGTAGGGCTAGCTACGAGGCTAAGTGGTTTGATGTTGCCTTGGAGTTTACCTTTTTCAGCCTGAGGTGAAATTTCAAGCGCTAACAGGAGTGATGATGCACATGAAGGGACGCGATAGTTCAATGGAATGGGGTGTGTCGAGGTTATGTGGCAGGGTAGCCGAGCATGCATGTTGATGGAGCTAACCCTTGTTATCCCCGAGAGACACGGCCCTTGGGTGAAAGAAAGTGTATAAGTAAGGAGGATGGCATTCAATGAATGGAAATTGAACTCAGGCTTCCACATCGTAGAAAAAGTGCAAAGGAAGGAGTTGGGTGAAAAGAGAAGGAAGAGAAGGACGTGGGTAAGAGGGCCGCACCGGCAGGTGGATTACAGTGGGCGGGTTGGACTTGGTAGTGCAGACAGGAAGAGCGGGGCGGGTTGGGCTTGGTAGTGCAGAAAGGAAGAGCGGGGCGGGTTACCAACCAGGTAGATAGGACGCACTGCATGCGGGCCATGCACCCTCACTATGGACCGCACAGATAAGCAGAGTTTAGGCACCACGAAACGGAAAGTTGGGCAGACAAGTTCGCAGTTCAGGTGTGGAGTTGTGTCGTGCAGGTCGCGAGCAGTTCCACATGACCACATGACATGATGGGTTGAAATAATAATTAAAGAATATAAATTGATGGTAAGTTATTTTCACTACATTGTTAAGAACACTTATTGGAAATTTGACTAAGTGTTGAAGTAGGCGCAAACCATGTACTCAACTATTGGTAAAAGGAAAAAGTGTGGCAGTGCCGCACCCGCTTATGTGTGGTTGAATTACTAACACTAGGATAGGAGCGTGATATGGGGTCTCCCAGTCCCTCCTCAACAAAAGTCACCAAATTGCGGGGAACCCGAGGATTCAATGTCCCGCCTTGTCGAAAGCCTCCCAAGTGCGGGAAATTGGGGTTTCCAGGTCTCATCGTGATGGAAATCACCCCAGGTGCAGTAAACTTGGTGTACATCGAGTCTGCAACCTCACATCAAGAAAAAGGCTCGGTTGGTCAAGAGAATGAAGGTTTCTTCATTGGTAAAGGATCTTGCTAAGGATCAAAGGTTGGAGTCTCTTCTAGAGCTAGTCCACCAAAGACTATCAAAAGTTGAAAGAAGGACATAGTGTCGGGGAATGAAGTGTCGAAGAAACAAAGTGCAGAGAGGAGGAAGGATATGACTTGTGCTTGGAGGATATTCTTGTCAAGGGTCTAGGGCTTTGAAATGACCAATAAGAAGCTTCGATAAGAGAAATTTACGTAAGGGTTTTCCTATCTAAGAGAGAGAGGTTTTTCCTTGGCAGAGAGCCAACATCTTGTGTTCTTGTTCTTATGTTTTTGGCACCAGTTTGATGAAGTAAACACACATGCATTAATAAGAAGAGAAGAAGATTAAGATAACAAGATAAATTGTAAAAGAGCTTCACAAATTTTTATCAAGTTTATAAGAATCCCGCTATACCCCATCACCCTAGATTCTTCAACGCAGTATCGGAGCTAAGGTGACACATCAAGGAAAGGGAATCTCAAGAACATCCGAAAGGTTGAAGCATCAAGCTAAGAAGTCTCAATCAAATAAAGGACAAGAAGGTCTACCATCTATAATTCATTATGGAAGACTACAAAGCAAGAAGAAATGCCTTGTATAAAGGCACCTACAAGAAGAAAAAATCAAAGAGGGACCTACACCAAGCTACACCATCTTGAAAAATGAAAGGCACTATGGGTGAAGTCATCAAGGAAGTCCATTTGAAGAAATAAACATGAAGAACATCAAGATCTAAGGAAGGTAAGCCATCAAGTCTTCAAGAAGAAAGTAAGTTCACTACATCTCAATCTCTATCAAGTAAGTATATGTCCCCTTCATAGTATACCTCAATGTCTTTTTGTAAGGAAAGTAACAAATTGGTTTGGACCACTACATGTCCAAAGTCCAATGATTTGGATGCCAAGCATATGGATGCTACAAAAGGGATTGTCCTAAACTTAAGAAGGACAACAAAAACAAAAGAAAAATAGAAGAATCTCATGTAACTCAAGAAGTGAAAGAAGAGGACAAGAAGCAAAAGAAGGAAGATCCTCCCATGACTAAGTCAACCTCTTTGCTTAAAGTCTTCTTTCAAAGTTTTGAGTAGTATAGGAGCATATAGAAATAGAACAAATTGCATGGTTAGAGATATCTTCTAGAATATAGAAGCATGGAGTAGATATAGCTCAAGATATTCAAATAGAAGGAGTATACCTATTATATGGTCTCATCCACAATGAAAAAATGATTGATCATGATCAAAATTATTATAAGGCCTCCATCATCAAAGGAAGAAATATTTTCAAGGTAAGGGTCTTCAAGATCCTCTGATAGAATCTTCAAAATAAGGTTCGTACATAAGGGGTTATATGTCTCATTGGGAGTCCCATTCATGGGATTCAAGAAAGGATGATATACAAGCGAGAGTAGAAGAAGAAAGAAAGGCTACACCAATAGAGGAGAACTATAAAATAAGGCTGAGATGATAAAAGCATAATCAAGATGAGGTATTTATGCATCAAATTTTAAGTCATGTCATCATATATATTGGGTCATGGGAAAAGTTCTAGAATCATGATCAAGAATAAAAGTATCTCTTTTTCCAACGATATTCTCGGAGGCATGTACTACAATGGAGTAAAATTCAACATGAAGAAGTGCTCTCATAAGGAGTATAATGTGGTTGACTAATCAATCCAAGAAGAAGAAAATGAAGAAAGCGAACAAGCATGTGAAGAACATCATGGTCACAAAGAATAACTATTTGACAAGATTCCTCAACACCTCTTGAAAGAATGCAAGGAAACTCTGACAAAGGAAGAAAAAGATCAAAAGGACCCTTGACACCTACAAAGGCCTTGGAGATAGTAAGGTGCAGATAATTGATTCAACACTACAAATATGTCATGATGAAGAGGCCATCCAACAAAAGCACCATTTGATGTTGAAGCAATATCACGATGAAGTCATGAAGGGCCACTAAATCAAAGTATGGAAACAAGCAAGTACAACTAAGCATCCATGTGATAAGTATTATGAAGGATAGACAAGATGACAAAGGAGTAGGTAGATGACAAAAAGGACCTGATATATATCAAGAAGGCCACTTTCCATGAGGACAAACTAGGAGGGAAAGTGATCGATGGCTGGTACCCTGCCAAGAAGAACTTCAAACAAAGACTTCATGACATTGAAGGAAAGAAGTAGATCAAGCAGCTGAAGGACCCATGAAGAAGACGTTGTTGATGAATGGACAAGTCCTTAGCTAAGAGGGAGTTCTAACAACTTCCTTGTCAGATAGACACAACATTCTTTCCTTCACTTGGCAAGAAAGAATGGGAGATTGGGTAATCATCTGGCATCTGATGCTCTTTGAGGATGTGTAGGGAATTCAAGACAAGAGTAGGCAAGAGGAGTGATATCTTTGAGGGCTGGGAACTCAAGACAAGAATTTTCCTAGAAGGTCATACTCAGGGAACACCTGGGTGGGTATGTACCTTGAGAGACAATGACTAAGGTGTTTATAAGCCATTGGCCTCGCCAACATTGTGCTCTGATCTTATGAGAGATAAAGTTATTAGTCAAGGCCTTGCTATGAACAATGTTGCCTAATATGATGCTATAACAGATGGGTTGCCAATCCGGTTTCTCTTATGTGAATTATTGAAGATTGAAAAATAGCCAAACACCTTGTAATGATTTATGAATACCTCCCTAGTTAAGAGGGGGTGTTGAAGAAAGCGTAACTGGGTTTGGTCTTCATAAATGTACTTTTGATATTTGTATTTATTCAAGAAAAGAAATATATATATATATATATATATTATTTATCATTGAGTTTCTTGCTCATTGAAATAGGTCTATCACATGTTAAAATGTTATAGGTGAGTCGAAGAGTCAAAAAAAAATGTTGAAGACCTTAAGGGAATTTTACACCAGGTATATTTATGTATTAGAGTCAAAGATATTCCTACCCTCGTGCCTTCATTCAGATCATGCACCCATTCAAACCCCAAATTTTGTTTGGGCAGGCTAGGTCGTGTTGTGCCATGCCATGTGTGGGTGCCTGGGCACATGTGGCCATGCCGAAAATGCTAAGTTGTGACTACCTGTGTGTCTTCTACACATTCATGCGGCCTGTTTCCCGAACCTCCCTCATGCCTTTTTTTGGGTCGTGCACCCATGGAAACCCCAAGTTTTGTTTGGGCGGGTTGGGTCAGCTCGCCCAGGGTAGTTCGGGTCATGTCGTGCTATGTGTGGGTGCCCAGGCACACGTGGACATGCCAAAAATTTTAAGTTGTCACCACCCATGTGCCTTCTACATGTTCGTGCAACCCGTTTTCCCAACGCTCCCTCGTGCCTTCATTCAGGTCATGCACCCATGGAAACCCTAAATTTTGTTCGGGTCGTGCACACATGGAAACCCTAAATTTCATTCAGGTGAGTCAGGTTGTGTTGTGTGTGGGTGCCCATGCAAACGCATTCGGGCGAGTCGGGAGGGGTCATGCCGTGCCATGTGTTGGTGCTTGGGAACATGTGGTCGTGCAAAAATGTAAAGACGTGACCGCCCGTGTGCATTCTGCACGTTCATGCGACCAGTTTGGCCGACACTCCCTCATGCCTTCGTTCTGGTCGTGCACCCATGGAAATGCCAAATTTCGTTTAGGTGGGTCGGGTCGTGCTATGCGTGGGTGCTCGGGCACACGTGGTAGTGCCATAAATGCTAAGTCATGATCCTTTGTGTGCCTTTGACATGTTTGTGCAACCCATTTTCTCGATGCTCCCTTGTGCCTTCGTTCAGGTCATGCATGCATGGAAACCCCAAATTTTGTTTGGGTTGTGCACCCATGGAAACCCGAAATTTTGTTAGGGTTAGGTCATGTCGTGTCATGTGTGGGTGCCTGTGCACACGTGGCCATGCCAAAAATGCTAAGTCATGACCACCTGTGTGTCTTCTACATGTTCGTTTGGCCTATTTTCCCGACGCTCCCTCGTGCCTTCATTTGAGTCATGCACCCATGGAAACCCCAAATTTCATTCAGGTCGTGCACCCATGGAAAACCCAAATTTTGTTCGGGTGGGTCAGGATGTGTCGTGTGTGGGTGCCTGTGCAAACGCGTTGGGGCAGGTTGGGTCAAGTCGGGTTGTGTCGTTTCATGTGAGGGTGCCCAGGGCATATGTGGTTATATCAAAAATGTTAAGTTGTGATGGAGGTAGGCTTTGTGCATGTTTGTGTGACCTGTTTTCTCGACTCTCCCTTGTGCCTTCATTTCAGTCATGTGTTGGAGCCCATGTAAACTCGTTCGAGCAAGTCATTTGCCATGTAAACTTGTTCATGGAGTTCATTTTTCCATGTAAACTCATTTGGGCGGGTCGTTCACCCATATAAACTCGTTCAGGTGGGTCATTTGCCATGTAAACTGGTTCAGTTGGGTCGTTTGAGGGTGCCCGTGTAAACTCATTTAGGTGAGTCGTTTGCCACGTAAAATCATTCAGGCAGGTCATTTGAGGGAACCCATGTTAGGCTCCTTTCTGTAAAAACATGTTTCACAATGTAGGGCCCATGCCACATGAGTTCGAACTTGCCTACCCCCATATTATCATTAGCTTGGTTATATAGTAAGACTAAATCACCCCTAGAGAATGTGCAAGGGGATACTGATTGATCGAAATGGGACTTGACCAATTTCTTTTGTGCTTCGATGACAAAGGTAGTGAGACAACGAGTATCATCCAGTTTTTCTAAATATAAGAGGCATTCCTCCTAAGGTGACGTTTCAGGGAGGAGTTCAAAAACTAACTTGAGTAAAGGAATCTTGCATTTGATTTGCAATGTTGATTCCAGACCATAGACTAGCTAGAAAGGTGTGAAACCAGTTGTGCCTTTGGTCAAGGTTCAGTATCCTCACAGAGCTGAAAAGAGCATGAGATGCCACTTTGACTTGTGCATCTTAATAGTATGTTGAAACATTGTAACCAAAACCTTGTTCACAACTTCAAATTGGCCATTGGACTGAGTTAATATGAGGTCGATCCATCATGGTACAAGCCCAATGTGGATGTCAGCTCAGCCATCATGTAATATCTGAAATGGGAGCTATGGTCTGTGACAATGGATTGAGGTACACCGAACTTGGAAATAACATGGTTGAAAAGGAATTGAGCCATTGTCTTACCATCTGGAGAGTATGTAGGAATTACTTCAGCCCATTTGGTGAAACAATCCATAACGACAATAATATAGCCAAGCCCCCGTTGAACGAGGGTCACATATCATATAATCGATGCCCCATTTTGAAAAGGACCAACAGTAATGATGGGGTTTAGGTGACTAGGTGGGGCACACATTTTGCATTAGTAAATTTGGCATTCATGGCACTTGCGAATAGCAAGGATTCGGTTCTTGAAAATGGATGGCCATATATAACTAGTACGAAGGATTTTTTGAGTTGTAACGTAACCAAACATATGACCACCACTTGCCCCAGAGTGGCAATCATTGTGAACTCTTTCAACTTCCTTGATTTTAAGGCATCGAATAATAACTAAATCGAAACTGACACGGTATAAAGTATCACCAATAAATGGTGATATCATTGTACCATGTATCAAGGGTGCTAATCAGGAAGAGAGTCTCGTCCGAGAGCTATCCATCTACACCAACAGGGAGAGAGGGAAGGAAATGGAGAAGATGACTCTTCAAAAATAGTAGACATTGTTACCGGAAATAGTTTCCACTCATATGCTGCTATTCCCACTAAGATTGGTAGCTATCTTAGAAACAAACAAGTAAAGTCTACTTTCATTTTCCTTTATGAAAATAGACAAGAGGGGAACCAAGGAGACCAACCATAGTCTTGCGTTTGATTTCCTTGTTCGATTCCTCTCTTTCCTGATAGAACTTTGCTGCTTCTTCTTTGTCTTCCCAGCTTCAAAGAGCACCTGTGGAATCACAGCAACATACTACTATCGAAGGGAAAAGATCTATATTCATAAATAACACAGGACCATATGTGTGTTAACCATACAAATGCATATATAAGTAAACATACAAGAATATGGAGGAAAACATGAATATATTTATTAAGATGAAAAGTAGCAAGAGGATTACAACCATATGTTCTAACCCAGCATCATCCTCTAGCTAGAAAGCCCTTCTTCACCTAAAGTAAAGCTTAGATCACCCAACACTATGAATGTACACCAGAAAACCAACATCACCTCTCTATAAGATACAAAATTCCGGCCTTTGGATCTCTGTGATGAGGGATCCATATATAGATGATTGAAGGGAGGTGAGTCATCTTCTGGGGTCTTGATTAGTTTCGTCTCTCTGATAGTTCCTACTTCCACTTGGAGAATGGTGATCTCTTACTCATCCCTGGTCGAAAAAAGAGAGGCAAGTTTCAGAGGGGAAGCTTCTGGAAGATTCCATGATCTTCCACCTCGCATTTTGTCAATTCCATTTGTCCATTCTCGACCATCGCACCCTTAAAAGGAGAAATTCAGTATGCATCACACCTTGTACACTGGGAAGGTGATATGCATCGCACCCTCTGCACTAGGTTTTCAGTATGGTCCAATTTCGACCATTTATGAGCAGTTTTTAGTGGAGAACTTTTGGGAGATGATGTAATCAGCTGACCTTGTTTCTTTAGGCAGTGAAGCAACACTTTTAGGGACTTAGGAGCCCTCAGTTTATGGACATTTATGATTGGGGTTCAAGTGCCCAAAAATGTCTATAACAGTTGCCCCCTAAAGCATGAGGTCGTTAATCTTTTTGATGTTGGGTTAAATGCTTTAGTATGAGGATCCAAAGTTTTTTCGAGCTAGGAGGTGACCTGTAATAAGATACAATACAATACAATACATTATTTTGAAAAAAAAAAATCATGATCTAGTTGAGGCGGGCATTCCCATGCTCAGCTTTATAAATTCATTTTCATGTACATTAGACAGACAATTGTCCGTGTGGTAGACTGATGATTTGGACTCATCATCCTTTGATTTGGATGATCATCTATTTGGAAATGATGTACACTTGATGTATTCATATTCTTGAATATATCACAACCTGGATGGATGAAACTAGATCCGGGGTCTTCAAAACTCGTGCAATCTTCACTCAGATTACAAGTCGATCCATGTGAAAAATGTTTCGGAGTCGAACATGGAAAGACATCACCTGATTACCAGCCAATGATGTAAGATGTTACCAGGCGCGAGAGGAATCACCAATAATGATAATGACCCTCAAGGTACTACAGTACAATTCACACGATGTGAAAAGGACTTGGTGTCGAACACCACGTAAAATCTCTCGGTTGAAGGCCATTGATGTAAACCTGTCGCCGAAAATGAGAAACTTGCCATTAAGGCATGCAAGCTTCAAAGTACTGAAAGGGTTATTCCTAAGTCAACTTCTTGGATAATGAGCTGATGTCGACAAGAAGTGACCCATCATAGGAGGGCCTTAATGAATCCCACATCAACGACATGGAACGAAACAAATGATTTTGGAGGTGAAAACAATCTGACGATACAGGGTTCAGGGTGGCGGTCATGAAGGAATGGAGCATGAATGTATTGCAGTGGGTGAGACACAGGCGATTTGTCTGAATGACTTCTCTTGAACATATTGGCGACACTGACGATGGATTGGTAGCGTTAACCCCAAAGATGAATGGTGTGATGGACGAATGGTGATGACCAGTGAATGGAACAACCCAACCTGGCTTAGATGCAGAAGGAAAGTGTCATGTTCAAGAGCGACTTGCTACCAATAAAGCTTTTTCAAGTTTTCTTCCCAATTTTCCCCAGTCATTGCTGACCAGTACCTCTTTATTTTTTTCAAGCTTGAGGAGGATAACATATTCTTGTTCTATAATCCACCCTTCGGGTGAACCTGTCATTATATTTTAACGAGGCTAGCGACAGTGAAACTCGTTCTCGTCCATTTGGACGAGTTTGTTGCTATTCGGTTTTAATGAGTTTAACGACAAAGATAACTAAGTCCCTTTCAATTTTAGAGAGTCTGAAAGGAATGGAAAGGAGGCTCCAACGATTCTTTTTCGTCATGTAATCCCTTAAGTCCAAAAAAAGCGTAAAATAATACAAAAGGGATGAATTTTCGATAGTTTTAACAAGCTGAACAAGACAAGAGCTCGATATTTTTGTGTAATAATCCCTCAGGTCCAAAAATATTAAAATCTAGAGGAGGGATAACACTTCTAATGACTTTAACGAGCCGGAGAGGCCAATCTCTTGGCAATATTTTCATATTTTATGAGTCAGTTGAAAAGAGCTTAAAGAAGACTCATTTTTGAGGAACGAGTGATGGTTTCGGGTAGCAGCTAATTCCAGGTAAGGATTTGGAATTCTCCAATCACGGCAGTGTCACAAGGATGGCTAATAGAATCACTCTTCACAGATGTTCCTCGAAGGGGTAAACAATAATATGGGGGTGAATGATTGGCTAAAAACAGAGTGGAGGTGATGATGAGAACACGACCAAGGCTCAAAAGCTGGCGATAAGGCATTCACAATGGCTATTTACCGGTTCATTTTTTAATGAGCTTAAACTCTGGGGGAAACATTTGCTCATGACTTATGTTTATTTTTTAATGAGCTTGAACCCTGCGGTAACATTGCTCACGATAATGGTGATTGAGTCTTTGATTCACCATTAGCATTTTGTTCTTCCAAAGATTGTACTACTTGTTCATTTGCTTCATCAAACCGATTAGAAATGAAAACATATGCTTGATAAATGAGTTAAGAACACTAATATTTTACTCAAATTACGTGCATGGTAAATTAAAAGTGACTTTTACCTCTCATTTTACCATTTCATTTTAATTTGGTTTGTTGGAGCTCTGGAGGTGCTTTTCCCCCCTGATTTTCACCAGCTGATTCCATGAGATTTTGTGGACGATTCTTGACGCCTCTTGGACTAGGTAGGAGCTAAACTTGTGCTCTTCAATTGCATTCTTTTCTTTTTGAATTCTGAGCCTATTTCATTGTTCTGCTGAGCCTCTAGGGTTTGAAGAACTCGCCCTGGCACCATCGCACCCTTCCTTAATCGAAAGGTGCGATGCATACTGGTCTTCTCACTGACTAGTCAGTATGCATCGCTCCCAGTACACTTGTTGGGGTGCGATGGGCGCAAGGAGGAAACTTTTGCACAATTTTCTCATAGGTTTTGCCTATTTTTTACCAAATGAAGATCCTGACTCTTCTCTTGTTTGTTTTTCAGAGATTCACCGGAGAAAAATGGCTGTTACATGGCGAGAAAGCGAGCATGAAGAAGAGGATGCTATTGCTTTGCATGATCCACGCACAGTAGCTGCATTGCGGAACTGTGGCTTGTTGAAGTTTTTTTGTATCTCTAGCATGAGCCAACAAATCAGCTTGTTGCAATATTTCCTCAATGCCTGGGATCCTATCAACCAGGTGTTCTAGATTAGGGGCAAATCGATCCCCTTGACTGTCATGGACATCTATTTTCTAACCGGTTTATCAAGGCATGGTGCCCCTCTCTCATTATCAGGCTCTGCCCGTGGAGGTGACTCTGTGAGGGAGTACATTCGCAGGCACTGCAGAGAGGGATCTCAGCCGAGTATGGACGGCAAGATCAATATTCGAGATGTCACTGACTGACCCTTGTGGACCATTCTGTTAACTTTTTCTAGACTGGATGGTAGTTCTACTCTCCACATAGCTAATAGGTCTTACATGCAGTATGCTTTGGAATGCCTTGAACCGAAGGTGTTCAACTGGTGTGATGCAGTACTCTCTGTGATTAAAGAACAACTAACCAAGGTGAAAAGCGGAAGATCCAAGAACTTCGGCTATGGTTCTATTTTGACTGCTTTCGCTTTAGAGAGAATTCCACTTATGCAGCCATAGTACATTTCACTTGGCCTACCTCCACTGATTGAACCATGGATGCAGAGATGGGTTGACCTCATGTCTCGACATGCTAGCCAACCCCATATTTCTTTTTCTGATACTTTCTTCGAGTGGTTCGATCGTCAGGAGATGGTTTATGCCAAGTTCCCATTTGCTGGCATGGATTTCCGGGGTGACCCGGATTTGGTGTTGCCAGCTGGCGAGCAGTGGGGTGTTATGGGTAATTTTTCTGACCATATCTCTGTTCATTGTTTTTTATAATGTTCTTATGTTTTTTGATCAAGGCTAATCAAAACTCATGTGCTCATGTAGATGTTGGACCAGCTCGACCGGCAGTATGCTGCAGAGGCCCAGCAGCCACTCCAGCAAGAGAGGCTGTGGGGAGGGCCATCCTTCACGAACTTGACGTGGTCAAGACTCTTTCAGCACTACAGGACTAGATCGAGGGTCTTACCCTTGGTATCCCAGATGTGAGGACCGACGAGCTGCCCCTGCGGTTGCAGCGACATACTACCAGAGTGCCGAGTCGATGGACTAGGCTTTTACGCATGATTGCACAGGCGGTGACTTGTTATCACCAGCATCATTAGACTAGGGCGCCCCCTAGCATTTTGAGTTTTGGGTCATTTGACCTATTTTGTCTTGGTTACAGAACATTATGTATAAACTATAAACAGTTATGAATATATTTTTGATTTTCAGAGCTTTATTTTGGTTAAGTTACATGATCCTGCTACAAATATTGATGTGATGCTACTTTTTATTAATGTCGGAAACATCTATATAACACATAATTTGGCAATGAGTCTATTAATGTGTTTAAGCTTCTGGAAATATGTTGATATTGGATGAAATTGAACTGTCTTTCCAAAATTCTAACTCTTAGGAACATGCGATAGATAGCTGGATTCCGTACAGAATAGATGCCAGTGAGTTGTAGAATGGTGAGCTGTGAGTCTAGCTTGATGACAAGTCGGCATATGCCATGTGTGATGGAATCAGAGAGGATTTCTATCAAAGCACTGTATTCAGCGATATTTTTCGTTGACCGACCAATACACACTCCTTTGAAACCTACTAACTCTCCACTAGGATTGAAAATGGCCCATGCCACAAAAGACAAGTTCCGCGAACTACGACTTGCTCCATCGACATATCCAACGAATGATTCCAGTAGGTTCGACATCTACAACGAATGAATAAATAGGATTACCTAACCAAAATAAATGCTCTTGGCGAAAACAAAAATGTAACAAAAGCATGAGGATTACTACGTGGAATTAAGCATAGTAATGCTTGAGGTACAACCTGTTGCAAGGTTGTGCCAGTGGAATCCCATCATAGTCCATCAACTCATAGGCTCCTTTTGCTAATACTCGCTTAAAATTTGTAGGGACCCATCCATAATGATTTGAATTTCCCTGCTCCCAACTTATCGGATTCCTAGTCGTAAAGTAAGACCAGGTCACCTTCTGAGAAGACGCGACGTTTGACATTTTTGTCGAACTGTGCTTTGACTCATTTATTATGAGCTTCGTTAGATGAAGATGCATCCCGACAGGTTTCATCCAATTGTATTAGTTCCAAGAAATGAGTCTCTTCTTTTGAGGTTCTGGGGAGAAGCTCGACTGCAAGTTTGAGGGACGAGATTTCACATTGAACAGGTAAGATTGCTTCCAGACCATACACAAGTTGAAAAGGTGTGAATCCAGTTGCATTTCTTACCGATGTCTGGTCTGCCCACAAGACCGAGTACAGGATTAGGTGCCAATCCCGTTTGTGGACTCTGATCATCCTTTGCAACATGCGCTTCAGGACTTTGTTGATCACCTAAACTTGTCCATTAGCTTGCGGATAATACGGAGTAGAGCTGTCATGGGACAGTCCTAATTTGGCAGCCAACTCAACCATCATGTGATTGCAAAAATGCGATCCATGATCTGTGACTATGGCCTGTGGAACACCAAATCTAGAGACTACGTGATTAAAAAATAAAAGGGCAGTCGTTTCGCCGCTGTTGTTTAATGTAGGCATCGCCTCGACCCATTTGGTAAAATAGTCTACCGCGACCATGATATACCCATGCCCCCCGACCGAGGTGGGGTTACATGTCATGAAATTTATGCCCCATTTGGCGAATGGCCCAACAACTACTACTAGTTGTAGCGGTGCGGGTGGTCTTCTAGTTTTGCTATCGAAACTTTGGCAAGCATGACAACTTATAACTACTGTTATGCAATATTTGAACATTGTTGGCTAGAAGTATCCTGCTCGCAAAATTTTTTGCGCCATGGCATAACCAGATTGATGCCCCCCACATGCTCCTGAATGACAATCATTCAAGACTTTTTTGACCTCCTCATGGGTGAGACACCTCCGCAGAACTGTATCTTACCACAACGGTAAAGAGTATCACCGACGATCACATAGTCTTTCACTTGGTATCAAATACGTCGTTGTTTAGAGCGTGAGGTATTAGACCTATATGTTTGTGTCTGGAGATAGATCAATATATCTTCGTACCATAGATCGCTTGAAGATATCATAAACAAATTTTCATCCACGATTGCTTCTTCAGATGTTGCATCGTTGGAAGATGATGGGAGATCGCATAGTAACTCCACGAATACCAGGGCTTTCTTTGATTTGGATTTTTTGAATTGCAGATCAAACTCTTGTAGAATTGCTATGCATTTTGAATATTTCCCCCCCCAGCAATTGTCGCGATAATATATAATTCATGGGGTTGCAATCTGATAAAATGGTAGTTTTTCTGAAGAGGACGTAGTGTCGAAATCTCTGTATCGCTTGAACAGCTACGAGGGCGAGATTTTCAACGTAGGAGTATTTCATTTCTGTATCATTTAAGTTTCAGCTTAAATAATATATAGGATGTTCAATTCCATTGTCTTCTTGAACTAAAACCATTGCTATGGTCGTATCTGCTGTAGCCAGATACAGGTTAAAGTCTTTTTTATAATCAGTAGCATACATTAATGACGCTTGTATTAGAGATTGCTTTAAAGCATCAAAGGAAGCCTACGCAACCTGATCCCAAAAGAAGGGTACTTCTTTTTTCAATAGACGAGTATAACCTTTAGCTAGTTCAGTGTAATTTGGAATGAACCTCCTAAGGAAGTTTGCTTTCCCTTGGATTTTCTGAATCTAAAGCAAGTTTGAAGGTGGAGGCAAATCGATGATTGCCTAAACCTTGCAAGGGTCGAGATGAATCCCATCCTTTGAGACCACGAAGCCAAGTAAATGACCATAAATGACACAAAACACGCATTTGTGTGGATTGAGTCGTATCTTATAGTGTCGGCAATGTAGAAATATCGCTCTCAAATGGCGCGGATGATCGGTCTGCTTTCGCGAATGAGCTGGGAGATCATCAAGATATGGTTGAACAATGTTTTTGATGTCATGGAAAGCATAGTTCATTGCTCTCCGAAAATTTTCCCCTGCATTCTTCAAACCAAAGGGTAGCTTGCGATATGCGAATGTGCCCCACGAACAAATGAATGCAGTCTTTGACTAGTCTTGTGGGTGGATATTTACTTGATTATACCCAGAGAATCCATCCATAAATGAAAATATTTTGCATCTGGAGCATTCATCAATTATCTGGTCAATAAAGGGTGTAGGGTAGTTGTCTTTTGGACAAGCTTGATTTACATCCCTGTAATCGATGCACACTCTAATCATTCCTTGTTTTTTCATCACAGGAACAATATTTGATACCCAATCGGCCAGAGGAACGGGGTAAATGAAACCATCATGGAGGAGTTTTTCAACTTCCACCTTGATGGCAACGACTTTCTTGGGGTGCACCTGCCGTTGCTGCTGTCGTACCGGTTTGACATCTGGATACATCTTAATTTCGTGTTCAACTATGCTCGAGTCAATACTTGGCATTTCATCATATGACCAAACAAAGAAATCTCTAAACTCGCGAAAGAGAGTGCTATATATTTCTAGTTCTAAAGAAGAACAAGATTTGCCAACATGAATATTCTCTACAACATCTATTTTGGTTGAGATATTTATGGCAGTAGTCTCTTCGATATTGGATAGGTTTCTCTCGGAATCCACCGTATTTATAGTATTCGCTAGAAAGTCAAATACTGAAGGATGGTGTAGGTTACCGGAATTATCTTCTTTCCAGTTCAGAAGATGGGAACGATGGTGGTAATCTTCCCATGGTGCCCCATCAATCATCATCGATTGAATGATTCCTTCGTCTGTAGAGTGTACTTGTGACCAAGGATCTAAAGGGGTGCCATATTCCTTAGTTCCTTAGACCTATCTATCCAAATGCTTGATGAGCGTTGATGCGAGCTTTCCTCCCATGTTGAAAACATTTATTGCTATAATATTTCCAGTGGGGTTAGAGGCAAAACTTGCAGATGATCCATTTTAACATCGTTTTCTGACATCTTTTGAATGGAAGATATCATATTGCAGGTTCCTACATTAGCCACTTACGCCAAATTCGTTGGAGGTGGTAGGGTAAAAGTTCCCATTAATGTGGGGTCTTTTAGTAGGCCTACTCTGATATTGTGAAGCATGCTAGGGCTTCCATCGATCATCGGAATGCTTCCCGTAACTTGCGAACTGTTGGGGAGAAAAGTTTGTTGGTCGATGATTGTAATTCCTCCTTGGGAAGGAAATGAAATTTTCCTAAAGTAGGTCAACACAATGGCTGCCATGACGTATATCCAGGGTCTTCCCAGTAGGATGTTGTAATCAAGGTTTCTGTCGATGACTTCAACATCGATTTCTATTGTTTCCCCCCCCAGTTCGACTTGCAAGTTACTTAATATTCCATACGGGGTGTATGTTTGTCCATCAAATGCTTTTAATGTTGTGGATGATCGCAACAACGATGGAGACCCTAGAGTTTTCCAGCAACTCATCGACATGATACATGTGGATGCCCCCTCATCAATAATTGTTCTATGAACAGTTTTGTTGAGGGCTTTCACTTGAATGAGGAAAGCTAGTTGAGCTGGTAACTGAGGGTCGTATCCTTTGTGATTAAAAGATACAAGATTGGAATCCATTGGGTGAATCCCACCTATTGCTGATAATAAAGCCTGCTTTTGGGAGGGGCACTTTTGCAGTACCTCAAGAGTCGACATTGCGGAGGGTGACTGGGTTAAATCCTCCACTATATTATAGTGTTGTGCTGCTTGGGCACGAGGATTAAACATCGATTTTTGTACTACTCCCTTTGGCGGTTTTGTTGTTAATTCAAGAATGATGGGTGGCACAACTTCAGTCGAATTTGTTGTTGAACTACTAGGTTGATCATTATCCTTGTTGTTCAACATCTATGGATTCCCGTAATCTTTACTCCTTGTCGATATCAGAGCATCATTCAGTGGCTTTGAAAGTGACAGCATTAGCACTTGGGATGAGGAAGCATTTTCTCTAGCAACCAGATTTTTTCTTGGGTTCGGAAATGGATCAGTCAATACAACCGAGGTTTTTGAACTTTTGAAGGATTTTCTAAGTTCATCTTTATATGGACACTCTATGGTCCAGTGATCCTCGTCACATATATGACATGGAGTTTTGGGTTTCCCATTCCCAGAAGGGTTTGCGAAAGATTTTCTAGGAGATGAGTTCTCCTGGTTTTTCTTCTTCCCTTGTTTTTTCTTGTTGCCTCCCAGTTGCTTGGGTTCTTTGCCTTTGTCTATCGTCACGGCATTTACTTCCGAGGTTAGAAGTTCCTCATTTGCATTTTGACTCGAAACCGTGCGGGCCTTTTTCGATGTAGCCTTTGCAGTTTTAGTGCTTGTCATACCTATCACACCATTGCCGGCATGAGAGTCTTTGTTTGATTTAGGAGGCGGAGGAATGGAAAATTATGTTCTAGGAGAGTCAGGGATTTTATCGTAGAGCGTGGTAGACTGAGTATAGATCAAGTCTAGATATTGTGCACGAGAAATAACTTGCTCTTCAGTGACGACTCCTTCCTTTGCCACATCTTCTGTAATAGCGGGTAACAGTGACTTAATAAACCATTCAGCCAATAGCTGATCAGGAACATACGTTTTTACCATTCTACGACGATGTCGCCATTCATGAATATGATCGGATATGTGAGTGGTTATCATTTGTTTGAAATTGGTAAGTAGCTCAGTTCCTGTTTCGTACCTTATAGGTAACTGAAAATGGGTTAAAAAGGTTTTGGCTAGGGTACTGAAGTTATCAAACGAAGTTCTAGGCAGTTCGATATGCCACTTTGTTGCTAGACCAATTAGCGTTCACTGAAAGAGGCGAAGCTTGATCGAATCATCATTGAGAGTGTTTGGTGAACACCATAGATGAAAGGTCATCACATGATTCAACGGGTCTTTGCCCGGATTTCCATTAAATTTAGGAATATCAGACGGAAGTTTATGCAGAATCGCCATCCACCAAGGGGCGTAAGCAATTGGATCGTTCGTTGGTCGACTTAGATCCGGTAACTCTAAAGTTGCCACAAAAGGAAACTGTTGATTCAGGCTTGGTTGAGCATACCTAGAATAAGATGGAATCATTTGAGCAGTCGATCTTTGCATACCAGCATAATGCATTTGATGTTGGTAACTTTGGTAAGGTTAATGGGGATAACCATTATGATATGGTTGATACGGCTACCCATTACTTGCAAAGACTTGTTGCTCATATCCTTGGTAAGCCTGTTGTAATTGAATTTGTTGGTATTGCACCAGCCATGGTTGTGAGGTCATGGGTTGTTGTCCAGTACTGACTGTTTGACCAAGATGGGGGTTGGTGTTCCTCGTTTGAACCTGTGCCATTCCACTAGTTGGTGATTGCGGTTGCGTCGTAGGTACAAGAGATTGTTGCATTACAACCTGTGAAACTTGAGGTTGGCATACAACTGGTGACGCTTGTACTTGCCATACTACCACAATAGCTGGCGTAGTGGGGATATTTGTCATAGGTAAACTTTGTTGTATTGAGCATACAACTCTTGGTTGTTGAGACAGGATTAGCACCCAACTGCTATTCGTGATTCCAGCATAACCCAAATTGTTTTGTGAACTCACGCATGGTTGTCCTTCCAAGGAAGGCAATGAAAGGGTATACGGCCATATGACGGTAATCCAATACTCAAAGGAATGATTTGCCTTTGGGGACCAGTTTTCCCAAATTGAAATTGTGAAGGATCAATTTGTTGAGACTCAATGTAAGAGATTCCAGATATAATTCCGAACGAACAAACGGGAATAGTCCATACTGTCGAAATAGCCCCTGGATGGGCTCCATCCAGTGATTGAAAGCTGGTTGGGACAGACGGCACGCCGACGAACATTGTTGGAGTAGCAAAAGGAGCTTCTACTATTGCTGTGTCGGGTAACACAGTCCTTGATGTCAACGGTTGTTCAGACATATTAAGCATATCCAAAAGATTCCTCAGTGATTCTTCAGGAACTTCCAATGGTGGTTGAATATCTTCTGATGAAGAAGGATACAGGGCGATCCCAGCTCCAAGTTGCGTTGGAGTGCTAGATGGAGGATCTTCCACAATATCTTCTATGGCAATCAATCCAGGAGGAAGAGGCAGACCGTCAGGTCCGTAAAATATTTATGGTGCCAAAGAAGATATAGGTTCTGCAACGATAGACGGTTGGGGAGTAACACCTTCCGAATCAGCTGTAGATGGAGCCGATTCAGGAATATAAGTGTTTTTCATCACACTAGGATCCGTTGCAATGTCCTTTTGTTGTTGCGGAACTTCTTCTATAAAGGGAGGGATACCAAAAATGTTCAGAGTAACCGGAGTCTCTAAGGATGTTGGAGTGCTTGCTCCAACCAACCTAGGGGAATTTGATCCGGTCAAACAACTTCGCTTTGTCTGGAATGGTTTCGCTTCCAAAGTCAACGATGGTTGACTCGTAAGTCTTTGAGAATGACGGAGTTTTGATTGACTTTCTTCCACAATTGTGGATTACTTGATCAACTCAAAATAAAAGGGAAAAATGTTTTTTCAAATTAAATGAATTTTAGATGCTTTGACACAACTTGTTTTTCAATTTTAAAGAGTCGAGAAAAAACAAAAGATGACTCTAGTCGCCTTCGATTTTTATTGAGCCTGAAGTGACAAGTGCTCAGAGGACCTTTTCCTTTAAAGAGTCTGAAAAGGAGAAAAATGGGATTCTCTGGAGATCTAAGCAGAGGGGATTACCAAACCAATCGCAAAATTGTAGAATACTTATTACGGTAGGGCAGTCAATCTTCCCGAATGCTATGTTCAGTGCATTGCGATTGATAGGGCGGCAGACACGGCTTTCTAAGGATAAAGGATGCAGCCTATTGTGGTCTCCCAAAATATAATCGATGGTACGTGGGAACACAAGTCCGTACTGGCACTTGTCATCTCAGAGTGGAGGAATCACCCAACCAACAACGAAAGCAACAGTTACCAGGTTTCACAACGCCGGAATACGTCTCTAGCCTAGACCTCTAGATGTTGTGCGTTATGTTCTAAAGCGTTGTTAGATTCATTAAATTTATTTTAAGTTGATCTTGTTTAAAAATTTTCCTTTCAGGTTCACCGCATGATGTGTATATAATTCCTAACATGTAGTCTAAGATGATAAACAAACATTTAATCTTCTTTTAACAATGAAAATCCTAGCTACTAAGGAAAGAAAGTTAAGAATCTTTCTGCAAAGAGCACAGAGCACATGATAAATGCACTGTCCTAAATCAAAGAAAGCAGTCAAAATGCAAAGGCACATGCATGTATTTGTTTTTAGCTTTCTTAATGTATGAATGATGATAAGAAAGTTATGTGAAAATCTGAATTACTTTCAAAGTGACAATACTCCACAAGTTCCTTTTCAAAATGAAGTGAATGTAAGAGAGACACTTTGCGATTTCGAAATGAAAATTGCTTTTCAACACTTTAAAAACTATTAATTCAAATCATATGCAATAGTAACGGTATAATCAACTATCAAGAACAATGGGATTGTCTTCTAAAACTAAAAACGACAGCTACGACACTTTCAGATCAAGAAACAACAGTTCGACTATGCTACTTTTTCGCAAAAGAGAACTGAAAATGGCGCACAATACATAAAACACTTACAGCTCTTTACACTATGGAGGTGGAATAATGTAAGAGAAGGGGGTTTTCACATAAATACACTGACCACAGGTAGCAAAACTCCTGAATAGGACTGAAAACAGTGAGGAAAAAACCAAAGTCTGAAGGTAAAGTTAACCTTCCCTGACCATCGCACCTGTCACGCTGTGAATTCAGTATGAAGCGCACCTACTGCACTCGGGAAGTGCGATGCATATAGACTTCCTTGAAGGCAGGGTGTGATGGTACCAATGCGAGACTTTGAACAAGTTTTTACTCACAATTTTCAATTTAGTTCAGGGATTGAGACCGAGTAAGTGATGTTCAGTATATATAAATCATAGGGGTAGATCTGAGGAGGTTACTAGAGCCACCACTTAGGGCAATTAGACTATTTGCAGATCAATTGTTTAATTCATAAACAAAACCCGAAGATTGACTGAAGCAGCATTGATCTACTTTGCATTTGTATAGCAAATGCAGTTCGAAGGCCAACTAGCTTAGCTTCAGGCTCCATCTGTAAGTTTATAAAAGAAACAAAGATAGGCTAACAAACAATCTAGTCGGTCCTCAGTGGAGTCACCATTTTGTTACCGGGAATAGTGTCCACTCGGATGATGTTATTCCCACTAAGACTAGTAGCTATCTTAGAAACAAACAAGTAAAGTCTACTTTTGTTTTCCTTTATGAAAATAGACAAGAGGGGAACCAAGGAGACCAACCTTAGTCTTGTGTTTTATTTCCTTGTTCGATTCCTCTCTTTCCTGATAGAACTTCGTCGCTTCTTCTTTGTCTGCCCAGCTTCAAAGATCACCTATGGAATCACAGCAACATACTACTATCGAAGGGAAAAGATCTATATTCATAAATAACACAGGACCAGATGTGTGTTAACCATACAAATGCATATATAAGTAAACATAGAAGAATATGGAGGAAAACTTGAATAGCTTTATTAAGATGAAAAGTAGTAAGAGGATTACAACCATATGTTCTAACCCAGCATCATCCTCCAGCTAGAAATCCCTTCTTCACCTCAAGTGAAGCTTAGATCACCCAACACTATGAATGTACACCAGAAAACCAACAACACTTCTCTATAAGATACAAAATTCCAGCCTCTGGATCTCTGTGATGAGGGATCCATATATAGATGATTGAAGGGAGGTGAGTCATCTTCTGGGGTCTTGATTAGTGTCCTCTCTCTGATAATTCTTGCTTCCACTTGGAGAATGGTGATCTCTTACTCATCCCTGGTAAAAAACAAAGAGGCAAGTGTCAGAGGGGAAGTTTCTGGAAGATTCCATGATCTTCCACCTCGCATTTTTTCCCTGCCATTTGTCCATTCCCCACCATCACACCCTACAAAGGAGCAATTCAGTATGCATCACACCTTGTACACTGGGAAGGTGATATGCATCGCACCCTCTGCACTGGGTTTTCAGTATGGCCCAGTTTTGACCATTTATGAGTAGTTTTTAGTGGAGAACTTCTAGGAGATGATGTAATCAGCTGACCTTGTTCCTTTAGGCAGTGAAGCAACATTTTTTAGGGACTTAGGAGCCCTCAGTTTATGGACATTTATGATTGGGGTTGAAGTGCCCAAAAATGTCTATAACAGACATGACCACCGGATGAGGTAGGAATGAGGAGCGATGATGAGTATCATTCCAAGGTGGTTCCTCGAGAGACATGACTTCCATGATACCTTCATCAGAAATGAAGGTCTCAAATAAGGGGTCAAGTGATTCTGAAGCGCTAAGCCATGAGGATTGAGAGTACATATCGAGAGAGGTATTTGAAATAGAAGAATTAGAGGATGCAGAACTTGAAGCTGAAATAATTTCCACGTAATTAAGTTCGATGGGACTAAGTGGCATAACCTCACCCTAGGTATTAAAAAGATCTAGTGAAGGGAAAATGAATCACGTGAAAAATGGAGGAGGCTACAACATGCATATTATGGGTCCAGCTCCGGCCGAGTAAAATATTGTAATTGAGATTGGTTTCAGCAATCTCTACCTGGACTTGAACTGTCCTTCCTTCTAGAGTAATGGCAAGGTTAGGTAAGAAAATGAAGGGTCGCAAATTGTGCCCATTGAAATCTTCCAAATTATCCAGAGTTTGGTTCAAAGCAGGAGAACCAATAGCCTTCCAGCATGCGGTTGACATGATGCAGGTGGAAGCACCTTCATCGATGATAGCCTTATGGATGGTATTCTCATTGATGTTTACCTGAATGAGAAAGGAAATCTAATGAGGGAGACGTGGGACATGGTTCTCTAGATGAAAACATATCAAATTGGAATTGATGGGATCAATACCCCCGATAGCTGATAGCAAATATTTCTGCTGAGATGGGCAGCTTTGGAGCACCTCGAGAGTCGACATCGGTGATGGTGCCTGAGCCAAATTCTCAATAATATTATAGTGTTGAGCAGCTCGAGCATTATAATTGTATAAGGATTTTCTCTTCAAACCTCGAGAGGGTGGCCATATAGTGGAATTAGGGTTAGGGTGCTAGATATGAAGAGGGGCAGAAGAAGAAGGGGTGGCTTCTTTCTCTTTCTCAGTCATCGGAGCAGGAGTTTGGTAATTTTTTGATCTAGTAGCCACATTAATAGGTGTACTCATCTATCATTAATCATATTATTATTAATTTATATTATATGTATATGTATATATTATTGTTTAAATCTTTATCCATCCTTATTTTATTATTATTAATATTATATTTTATTATTAATATGTTTCTTATTTAATTATTATTCATTTCTATTATAATTTTATTATTTACTTAATTATATTATTATTAGTTTGTTTATTAATTTAGTGTGTTGATATTGTTATTTATTGTTATTCTTTTAATAGTATTATAATTGTTATGTGTAAAATATTAATTTATATTTATTTTTTATTCTTTAGTTGTTATATTAATATTTATTATTATTATTTGGAAATTATTGTTTATTCTTGTTAATTGTTATTATTTATTTCTATTAACTATTATTTATACTACTATCTAAATTTTATTATTTATGTTTATTATTATTGTTAGTTTATTAATTAAATGTATATTCTTAATTGTATTATTGTTATAATTCTTATTTATCATTATTATTATTCTTCTCCATAATTATTATTTTTATTTCATCTATAGTTAATATTATTTACTTATATTATTATTTATATTATTGCTATTATTATATTAATCCTTATTTATATCATTATTTACATTATTATATTAATAATATTTTTATTATTTTTGTATTTTTTATTTATAATTATTATTTTTATCTATAATCCTATTACTTATTTATTCCTAGTAATTATTCATATTATTATTCGTATTTTCATTATTATTATTTGTATTTTATTATTATTGCTTAACTAATTGATTGTAAGTTTATTATTACTATTTAAATAATTATTATTATTCTTCTTATCTATGGTTACCTCTGTGTAGCGAATTTTATTTTATTTTCAAGGTGATTGTACTATTGTTCATCTATCAAGTAATTTTGTTAAATTAATAGAGTTATTAGCTAAATGTTATTTTTGTTAAAATATCAATCTAGGTATTTAGATCCATATTTAACCTAGCTATAATTGAATTGAGAACTTATGCTCTTAATCCTGGGGGTAAGTAACGGGTTCCAATTTTTGCTAATTTCTAAGCCTCCATACCTATTAAGGTTTCGAGGGTGCTTTATGATTTCAATAGCCTCTCTAACCTTTCGCTTGAAATGGTGATCTTCTTTGGCAATGACCTTGGTGTCTTCAAGGCATATATGGTGATTGGATTTTTCTACATGCTCGGCTAGGGCTGAAGTGTGGGTTCTTTCGTTACGGATATCTACACAGTGCTCTTTGAGCCTAATCCTAACGGACCTACCCGTTTCTCCTATATATTGATCCCCACAAGAGCAGTTGATGATATATACTCCTTTCTGCTGAAGATGATCCTGGTTGTCCTTAACAGATTTCATTCTTTGTTTAATGGTAGACCAAGGTTTGAATGTAGTCTTTATATTTTTCTTACTGAGGATTTTAGCTATCTTGTCTGTGACTCCTTGAATGTAAGGAAGGTAGGCATTAGAGGTAGGGGGGTCTTTTGTCTTGTTTATATTGTTTTCAGATTTGGCTTTTTGAATAGCTTTGTATATGCTTTTATTGTTGTACCCTAGGTTGGTGAAAGTTCTTTTTAGGTAAGAAATTTCTTCCTCGGTATGGTTAATATCGGAAATTCTATAAGCTCTAGTGAAGAGGGTCTGTAGTACCCCCATTTTCTGAGCTGGATGGTGGTGAGAATCAGCATGCAAGTAGTTATCTGTATGGGCTTTCTTTCTAAATACTTTGTGATCTATGGAGCCATCATTTCTTCTTATGAGGAGAATGTCTAAGAATGGTATGCAATTATTTTCTTCTACCTCCATTGTAAATTTGATGTCTTCCGACATGTTATTAAGATGGTCTAAAAAGTTCTTAAGCTCCTTCTCACCATGAGGCCAGTTGACACTTGTGTCATCTACAAACCTAACCCAAGATTTAGGTTTTAATGGGTATGAATCCAAAGCTTTCTTTTCGAACTTTTCCATGAAAAGGTTTTCCACTATTGGTGAAAGAGGTGATCCCATAGCAACACCCGAAGTTTGTTTAAATATTTCACCCTGGAAGGAGAAGAAGGTGGAGCGAAGGCAGATTTCAGCTAATTTCGCAGTCTGGGGGTTTGCTACTTCTTTAACTACCTGAATTTCTTCATTAAGGGGGATTTTGGTGAAGAGCTGGACCACGTCAAAACTCACGATTTTATCTCTGGGATCTAGCTTAGTATTTTTAATGTATTTGACAAATTGATTGGAATCTTTAATGTAAGAGCTAGTTTTGCCCACTAGCGGGGATAAGATTTTCTTTCTAAATACTTTATGACCTATGGAACCATCATTTCTTCTTATGAGGAGAATGTCTAAGAATGGTATGCAATTATTTTCTTCTACCTCCATTGTAAATTTGATGTCTTCCGACATGTTATTAAGATGGTCTAAAAAGTTCTTAAGCTCCTTCTCACTATGAGGCCAGTTGACACTTGTGTCATCTACAAACCTAACCCAAGATTTAGGTTTTAATGGGTATGAATCCAAAGCTTTCTTTTCGAACTTTTCCATGAAAAGGTTTGCCACTATTGGTGAAAGAGGTGATCCCATAGCAACACCCGAAGTTTGTTTAAATATTTCACCCTGGAAGGAGAAGAAGGTGGAGCGAAGGCAGATTTCAGCTAATTTCGCAGTCTGGGGGTCTACTACTTCTTTAACTACCTGAATTGCTTCATTAAGGGGGATTTTGGTGAAGAGTTGGACCACGTCAAAACTCACGATTTTATCTCCGGGATCTAGCTTAGTATTTTTAATGTATTTGACAAATTGATTGGAATCTTTAATGTAAGAGCTAGTTTTGCCCACTAGCGGGGATAAGATTTTCTTTCTAAATACTTTGTGACCTATGGAACCATCATTTCTTCTTATGAGGAGAATGTCTAAGAATGGTATGCAATTATTTTCTTCTACCTCCATTGTAAATTTGATGTCTTCTGACATGTTATTAAGATGGTCTAAAAAGTTCTTAAGCTCCTCAGTAAGAAAAAGAAAAATATAAAGACTGCATTCAAACCTTGGTCTACCATTAAACAAAGAATGAAATCTGTTAAGGACAGCCAGGATCATCTTCAGCAGAAAGGAGTATATATCATCAACTGCTCTTGTGGGGATCAATATATAGGAGAAACGGGTAGGTCCGTTATGATTAGGCTCAAAGAGCACTGTGCAGATATCCGTAACGAAAGAACCCGCACTTCAGCCCTAGCCGAGCATGTATAAAAAACCAATCACCATATATGCCTTGAAGACACCAAGGTCATTGCCAAAGAAGATCACCATTTCAAGCGAAAGGTTAGAGAGGCTATTGAAATCATAAAGCACCCTCGAAACCTTAATAGGGATGGAGGCTTAGAAATTAGCAAAAATTAGAACCCATTACTTACCCCCCAGGATTAAGAGCATAAGTTCTCAATTCAATTATAGCTAGGTTAAATATGGATCTAAATACCTAGATTGATATTTTAACAAAAATAACATTTAGCTAATAACTCTATTAATTTAACAAAATTACTTGATAGATGAACAATAGTACAATCACCTTGAAAATAAAATAAAATTCGCTACACAAAAGTAACCATAGATAAGAAGAATAATAATAATTATTTAAATAGTAATAATAAACTTACAATCAATTAGTTAA